>OX578148.1:55315549-55625549 GCA_951213105.1 Amaurobius ferox | reverse complement strand
TTTCTTGAATTAGCCGTCATTTTCATTGATTTAGCGTCATTTTTATCCATTTGACGAGATTTTCGTTAATTTGGCAACATTTAAAAATGTCGCCAAGTTCCCAAATTCCTCACAAAAATCTCGTCAAGTGTTATGGACGAAAAAATGTGTTATTTTTATATCAGATAAATGACTGTTGGAGTTGAAATAAAAAAGTATTGCTCGATGTATTTTTTCTACTGAATTGAAAGAGCTAGGATCCACGAGAATGATGTCACCAAATCCAACGAATGGAATTACATTTGAAAAGTGAACATATTTTTTTAATTTATAGGATTTTAGGATAATAATTATTTGAAAACATGCGATATCTCGAGAATGGTTCATGCTAGCGTTCTAAAGTTTATGTCAATCGTTTTCTAAGGAAACATTACGCTTAAAAATGTCTATTAATGTCTGAAATCTTAATGTCTAATTTAATGTCTAAACTCTATTAAAGGTTTTGATTTTTTGATGATTTTTATAAATTTCACTCGAAAATTAAAGGGGGGGGGGGTAGGATTTCTGAACATTCGATTGTGTTTAAAAATTATAGACTTCCGCTGTCCATGGATTGTAATTTTTGTACCAAATTTTGTACTAATAACTCCACTCGTTCGGCAGTTAGTGTCTCCACAGACTCACTGACACGCACATACTTTCACACACACACACAGACATCATCTCACAAACGTCTGATTTGTGTTCAGGAATGCTTGAAATGTGCTCTCCCGTTGAAAACTGGAATTCGAATTTTCGGCCCCGTCACAATACTTTTCATATACATTATATGCATATAAGAAAATTTCAAAAAATCTGATGTAGGCAACGCATGACTTTCCTTATATAATGCAATGAATTTACTACTTTTACAGTAAAAAAAAATAGGTTTTTCTTATAATAAATACTTATATTCCTTTCAATATAGTGAATTTTTGTCAATTAGTCGTTATTTTCATTGATTTAGCATCATTTTTATTCTTTTGGCGAGATTTTCGTTAACATGGCAAGATTTTAAAATGTCGCCAAGTTGGCGACATTCCGCTAAATTCGTCGCCAAAATCTCGCTAAGTGTTATGGACGGAAAAATAAGTTATTCTTACAGCGTTAAATGACTATTCACGTTCAAATAAAAAAGTATTACTCAAAGTATCTTTCCCCATGAATGGAACGAGCTAGATCCACGAGAATGATGTCACCGAATTTATCGCATGATATTACATATGAAAAGTGAACATGTTTCTCAACAGTTAATATATTTTTTTATTTTACTTATATACATAATGTATAAGCAAAGTATTGAGACGGGGTCGAAAATTCGAATTCGAGTTTTCGACGGGAGAGCACGTTTCAAGCATCCCTGATTACGCATCAAACATTTTTGAGGTGGTGTGTGTGTGTGTGTGTCAGTGAGACTGTGGAGACGATAACTGACGAACAAATGGACCGATTCGAACTGAATTTGGTAAAAAAATCACAATCCGTGAATACTGGAAGTCTATTGTTTTTAAACGTAATCGAATCTTCAGAACCCCCCTAAATTGTCGAGTGAAATTTTGAAAAAATCATTAAAAAACAAAATTTTTATTAAAGTTACGCAAATAGATATTTCTAATGTAAATTTTCCTTAGAAAACGATTGAAACTTTAGAACGCTAGCATGAATCATTCTCGATATATTGCGCATTTTTTATTTAAATTAATCATAAAATCCCATAAATTAAAAAAATATATATTAACTGCTGAGAAACTGTTGAGAATAGGAAATATATTATTTTACTTTATATGACTTTTTGATAATTTTTTTTAAATGTGCAATATCTCGAGAACGGTTAATGTTAGCGTTTTAAAATTTATGTCAATCGTTTTCTAATGAAAAATTACACAAGAAATGTTTATTTGCGTGACTTTATTGGTGGTTTTGAGTTTTTGACGATTTTTTCAAAATTTCACTCGAAAATTTAGGGGAGTTCTGAACGTTCGATTGCATATAAAAACAATAGGCTTCCAATGTTTACGAATTGTGATTTTTGTACCAAATTTCGTTCTAATCGGTCCATTCCTTCATCAGTTATCGTTTCCACAGCCTCACTGACACACACACACACAGACATCACTTCAAAAATGTTCGATTCGTGATCAGGGATGCTTGAAACGTGCTCTCCCGTCGAAAACTCCAATTCAAATTTTCGACACCATCACAATACTTTCCTTATACATTATTATATATAAGGAATGTAAAAAGGTCTATCCCCTTTTTACTAAATGCAATTAAATGATATAAAAGTCAATACATTCTTAATTAAATGTAAAATTTTAAACTATTCGGGAAACATACGGTATTTTTAGAAAAAAAATTGATGGTGTATTTTAAAACGAGTCCCTATTTATTTTCTACTGATAATTGTTCATTGATAACTGTTCTTTAATATGGTGAAATACTATGATTAAAAGAATCGTTAAAAAAATTCAGGGTTTCCCGAACGCATGGTCGCTTTTAAAAAATCTGATGTGGGCAACACATGACTTTTCTTATATAATGCAATAAATTTACTACGTTTACAGTTAAAAAAAAGTTATTCTTATAGTAGATACTCTTTCCAAGATATTGAATTTTCGACAATTGGTCGTCATTTTCATTGATTTGGCGTCATTTTTATCCAATTGGTGAGATTTTCGTTAATTTGGCAACATTTCAAGAAGTTTCCAAGCTGGCGACATTCCGCTAAATTCATCGCCAAAATCTCGGCAAGCGTTAGGGACGAAGAAATAAGTTATTCTTACAGCAGATAAATGACTATTGGCGTTCAAATACAAAAATATTACTTAAAGTATCTTTTTTCATGAATGGAACGAGCTAGATCCACGAGAATGATGTCACCCAATTTATCGCATGGTATTACATGTGAAAAGTGAACATATTTCTCAATAGGAAATATTTTTTTTTATATTATATGACTTTTTGATATTTTTTTTTAAATGTACAATATCTCGAGAACGGTTCATGTTAGCGTTCTAAAATTTATGTCAATCGTTTTCTAATGAAAAATTACATAAGAAATGTCTATTTGCGTAACTTTATTAGCGGTTTTGATTTTTTGACGATTTTTTCAAAATGTCATTTGAAAATTTAGGGTGGTTCTGAACATTCGATTGCGTATAGAAACAATAGGTTTCCAGTGTTTACGGATTGTGATATTTGCACCAAATTTTGTTCGAAGCGGTCCATTCGTTCGTCAGTTATCGTTTCCACAGACTCACTGACACACACACACACACACACACACACACACAGAAATCACTTCAAAAATGTTTGATTAGTGATCAGGGATGCTTGAAACGTGCTCTCCCGTCGAAAACTCGAGTTCGAATTTTCGACCCCGTCACAATACTTTCCTTATACATTATGTATATATAGAAAGTAATAATGAATAAAGTTCCAGCATATACACCCCTTTGATAATAGTATCAAATTGCAAAGGTATAGTATTTAGAAGAATAGCGTCAATCGAAGCACTTCCTTCATTTTTGAAATATGGTATTCATAGTTTCACGTACAGACACACAAGCACACAACCGTCACTTCGAATGCGTTCATGTTCAAGTTTGCTAGAAACATGTATATCTGTCGACAACGCGAATTCGAAATTTTAACAATGTGATAAACATTTTTATACTATGTATATGCAGGAAAAGTAGCAATTACGATATATGTACTTATAATAAATATTTAATTTTACTTTCCTTATATACATAATGTATAAGGAAAGTATTGTGACGGGGTCGAAAATTTGAATTCGAGTTTTCGAGAGGAGAGCAGGTTCAAGCATTCCTGATCACGAATCAAACAATTTTGAAGTGATGTCTGTGTGTGTGTGTGCGTGTGTGTGTGTGTGTGTGTGTGTGTGTGTGTGTGTCTGTGTGTGTGTGTGAAAGCATGTGTGTGTGTGTGTGTGTGTGTGTGTGTCAGTGAGTCTTTGGAGACGATAACTGACGAACGAATGGACCGATTCGAACCAAATTTGGTACAAAAATCCCAATCCGTAAACACTGGAAGCCTATTGTTTTTATACGCACTCGTATGTTCAGAACCCCCCTAAATTTTTGAGTGAAATTTAAAAAAATTCTTCAAAAAATCAAAACCGCTAATAAAGTTACGCAAATAGACATTTCTTATGTAATGTTTCATTAGAAAACGATTGACATACATTTTAGAACGCTAACATGAACCGTTCCCGAGATATTGCACATTTTTCAAAAAAATTATCAAAAAGTCATAAAATAAAACAAAAATATTTCCTATTGAGAAACATGGTCACTTTTCATGTGTAACATCATGCAATAAATTGGGTGACATCATTCTCGTGGATCTAGCTCCTTCCATTCATGAAAATAGATTCTTTGTGTAATACTTTTGTATTTGAACGCTAATAGTTATTTATCTGCTTTAAGAATAACTTATTTCTTCGTCCATAACGCTTGGCAAAATTTTGGTAACGAATTTGGCGAAATGTCGCCAACTTGGCGACTTCTTTTATTGTTGCTAAATTAACAAAACTCTCGCCAAATGGATGAAAATGACGCTAAATCAATCAAAATGACAACTAATTGAAGAAAATTCAATATCTTGGAAAAAATATAAATATCTACTATAAGAATAACATTTTTTTAACTGTAAAAGTAGTAAATTCATTACATTATATAAGGAAAGTCATGTGTTGCCCACATCAGATTTTTATTTATGTGTTTCCTTTAACTTTGTTATTTATTCATCTTGGTTTATAAAATATTATCAAATATGCATTCATGTCTATCAAAAGTTGTTTAAGTGTACAACTCACAAAATTTATCTAGCCATTTCCACAGACGCTGAAGGCTGGCGAAATGGCTAACGACTTTGTAATGTGGCAGCTATGTTTTTAATAAGAGTTCTTTATCAAAAGCAGTTTTAAGTGAATGCATAAAACTACTGCACATTTTACTGGTCTGTTGCCATGGAAATTGCGGTAAATTGAATCGCCTAAAACAATATTCCATTCTCCATCATTACATTTTGCCTTATTTGTAAAGTATTTAGATATTTTGATATAAATATCAATGATTAATAAAAATACTTTTAATGGATTGATTAAAAGAATAGATAGTAGACGATTTTGGTACCGCTTAATTTGCATATACTTATTTCACTAATGTATGCGATTAAGCAAGTTCACAGAGTATGATTATAAATACATCTACTATAAAGATAATGAATATAGAATATTTATAACATTTTACGTAATAAATGGTAGAAATTTAATACTTCTACTTAATTCCCTTTATTTATTACGTATATACATTTTGAACTACATATAGAAAAATAGGTTACTGAGTTTGGCGAATTTTCGCTATTCCTCACATGTTTTTCAACACTGAAACTGAAATTAACTAGATTGATTTCTCAAATTTTATGCAAATAATTGGGGATTGCTACGCCGTAAAATGGATATGTTTTACATTAACTATATAGTGTTTGATTTTGTTCCAGAATAGACCCAC
This sequence comes from Amaurobius ferox, assembly GCA_951213105.1. Classification (NCBI taxonomy): domain Eukaryota; kingdom Metazoa; phylum Arthropoda; class Arachnida; order Araneae; family Amaurobiidae; genus Amaurobius; species Amaurobius ferox. The sequence continues at coordinate 55,619,994 of OX578148.1, read as the reverse complement.
ATAATCGATGTATGCGATTATCCTTTAGGTTTGTATTTTAAAACATACAGAATCACAAACTGTGTGAAAAGTTAGAATTATTATTCAATGTAAAAAAAAATCTGCTTTAACTATAAATTAATGTACTTCAGGAAAGTTTGGTTGAGACAAATAGCGTTTATCAAGAAAATTTACGATATGGCTTATTATCTAGAGACTTTCGAGATATAGCTTGAAAAATGTTCGAAAATTTTTTTTTCGAGATTTATCATTTTTTTATAGATTTATAGATTTTAGATTTTTCTCCTTACTTATAGTTTGCCAAATTCCAGGATCGAATCGCATATTCTGTCATTCTCAGCGCAGCTGTATGATGTATGATATATATTTCGAATTGAATTTATGACATTTTTATAGGGATATGGCGCTCGTTTGAAATAAATATATGGCTTACAGTTTAGGTTAAAGCATTTGAAATTAAAATTCAGACTGGGAAATTTGGCACACAATATTCTTAATGTCATTTTCGTTTGAAATACTTTTAGAGATTTTAGTGAAGAAAATTGAAAAAGGTATTGACTATACGTAAATCTTCTATAAAATTGGTTGGCTGATTTTGGCGAAGTTTTGGCGCAGTTTTTCAGAAACGATCTGGCAATCCTAAACTATTTAGTTTGTTTTCTCCCGCATAACACTCTTGTGTATATTACTTTCTACTCATTAACCAATCTCATCGAAGTTTAAAACTGAGTAGTGTGTGCATTCAAATTGAATTTCACCATTATCGGTCATCTGTTTCTTAAATTACTGTGATAAAAAGACAGTTATCAAAATGTATCAGGAAAGAAGACCTATTTGTTCTCTGTGCCTCTTGTCTGTCCTTGATTTCGAAAATCCGACGGATAGATATTTCGGTGTTCTTGATAAATGCCCTGACGTGTTCTGTTTGAGATGTATCCGGAACCATCGGATAAATTGGTTACTTCAAGCGATGTACCCTATCAACCGCACGAATTGTCGGCTTCGGCCACCACCGCCCTTCAAGTGTCCTGTGTGTAATATAGATTCTGATTATATCATGGCTAGCAGGCGTCCGATATACGAAGCAGTGGAAAAAACCAGGTTTGTGGTTGCATTCTGGAGAAATACATACGATATCCCATGCCTATTTATGAAGCGAGGATTTGGAATATGTTTAGGCGACAAATCGTGTTCACCGACAACGCTGGTGGAAAGATAAAGATTTGGTTAATGAAGCTCGTATTTACAAAGTTTTGATGTTTTTTTTATAAAATCCGTAAATTACAAATTAATATGCTATTTATATTGAAATAGTTATTTTTTAACTATTATTAGCTTTTAATATTTCTGTTTGTTTGAATTTGTATAAAATGTGTACTTTCTATTAAACAGTTTTACGATTATATTAAGAACGGAGAGCACCAATGATTTCATCTTTTTAAATATAGAAAAAATATTTTCTGTATTTGTACATAAAACACAAAACCCGACTAAGGAAACTTTTCCAAAATTATGAAATTAGAGTTGCCCCTTTTAGGCGTGTTATCTGTTATGTAATTTTCCTTTACAGCTTTGTGCGGCCTGAACTAAATAATAAATAAATTTTCTGCCGGTCAAGTGGAAAGACTTAAAATAATCAATTCCCACAGATGTTCGCGCGTATGGCTTATAGCGAATATCTTGCTGCCATTGCAAATATCTATTATTTCACTCTGACCAGCGCATAATAAATGCGAAATGGGTCCATAGATATTGATATATGCACTGGGATTGTATTCCATATAATATTTGTAACATGTTTCTAGGTTACTTTCCGTAAATTTTTAAATCACTAAAATGAAAATCAACATTTTTATACTGTGAAAGGAGAATTACTTCTAAGTACTAAAGCAACCCGACATCAGGTAATAGCCAAGTAGAGTTGCAACGGATCTGAATCCCACTTTTATTGCTTTGTTAGTTGCTTTCATTGCCTTTGCTACATCAGCTGAAACTTATGAGCAGACATGGCTTATGAGGTATTATTAAGAGCAGATTTTCAGCAATACAGAAACGCTCTGTTTGGTTAAACAGAATACAGGAAAAATAACATTTTATTACATTAAGTTATAAATCAAGATTATGCAGAAACAATCTCCTTGAAATTCGATTTCAAAATTAATTGCGCATTTATGAATCTCAAAAAGACACATGCAGTTATTCCACTCCTTCCAAATAAATCACTTGTTATCAAAACGTATTCATTTTCAGAAAAGTTGAAATAGGAAAATTTAAATTCTCAGAGATCTGGAATAAAAAGAAATAAATGGCTTTGTCGCCTGTTAATTCACAATAATGGCTAGTATGTATTTTAGAAATATGCGATTCGAAAGATGTTAAAGTACACAATATTTTCTTTATATACATAAGTTAGATACTTATGCCATATTCTGCTATCTTAAGAATACTGAATCCAAACAGTTCCACTGCATGATTTTGTTCGCTTTCAGATGCTAAATTTTAATCAGCAGCAGCCAAACTAAACGATTTTATTATGGTGAGAAATTCTTTTAATTTCGCATTTGATTAAAGCGGGGAATGGTATTTTTCTAAAACTTATGCAACAAATTATTCACACATAGATTTTCACTTAACATATGTCTGTATATATATTTACACAATTTGACATATTTCACTGTTCCAAATCAAATTTATGCGTATAAACTTATGATCATGTTCTGCTGATAAATTTTGTTACATTATAGTAATATTTAGCAATTTTCAAACATTGTTTCTTGTTTAATGAAAATTCAAATGTAATTTATTAAATTTTCAAATTTCCAATTTGATATCTGCCATAGTTGTTTAAAAATGCTGGAGATAGCAGAAAAATAAATTTAATTTTGAAAAAAAAAAGGTTTTCCGGGGTTCAAGATCAAAGTTTATAACTTGACCTTGGAAAATGTCCCCAATAACTATTTCTTACTTGGGGTTTCTAACTTTGATTTTGCAGATTTATGTAGCTCGAGCTAAATTATATAATTTGCGACCGGTTGCGTGGAAGAATAGAAATTGTCAGTTCTCACGAAAGTTCGCGAAATTGCAGTAAAAGAAGTTTCTTTGCTGTTATTACAGATAAGGGTTACTCCGCGCTGAAGAGATCATTTTAAGCGCAAAACCGTACCACGTCTTTCATAAAAGAACATGTTGACCTAGTGGTATTACAATTTTGTAATCGGGTATATAATGTGAATCTTATCGTTAGGTATTTAATCATCATAAATAAATTCGACAATACGACTGTGAGTGTGTGCGTTTGTCCCACCAACAGCATCACTGAAATATCGCTGCACCGAATTTTGAGAAACTTTCGTATTTGATTTGAAATAGCCTCTATTAAAATTACATCCATGTTTCAAGTTTCTACGATCAGGGCTTATCGAGATATTAATACAAATTCACTATTAAATATTCTATTGATATGCAAACTAAATTTGTTCCGTAAAGTTATTTGAAAATTTTTACCAAGCAAAAGAATTAAACCAATGAGTTATATATAGCAGACGATTATTATTAAATTATTTTCGATTTAAATAATAAAGAAATGCACATGCATAAATATTACTAGAATTGTTTCCGACTGGATTATATTTTGCAGTTTTCTGTAAAATTGTTTACGAAAGGGACCAGGATATTTTATACTTCAGATCTACCTGTGAAGTAAATTTTGTATAGCTAGAACCGAATTTTAAACTTCTTTTATAGAACGATTAATTTTAGTATTTTAATAGAATGTCTTGAACAATACTATAGAAATTCGCGCATGGTTGTGAATTTTAAATTACTTCATATTGTATATTCCGTAAGCAGAACTTGTATACTGCTAAATTACGAAATTATAAAAGAAACAATTGCGTAAATCATGCATAGTTAATGGATTCGTTTTTGTTTCTATTTCCCTGAAAAAATGCATTGTGTAAGTTAATTCTTGATGAATAAGCGAAGCCCGTTAGCCATTCCTAACGAAGCTAAATCGATATTTGCATGAAATGGGTGATTTATCATCAAAACATATGTAGGAAGATGAGATGTTGCATACACATGTGAAATTGCACACAGATGTGCTGAATCACAATTCCAATTGACAGGAATTATAAATGTGTAAAAACATTTTCAACTGCAAAACCCCACCAAGCATTGTACAAATAACATATAAAGAACTTTCAAAACATATATTCAAAGCTTGTGTAATTGCATAGATTATGATTTAAACATGCTCTTGTATATTAAATTGCGTCAATTCCATTCTATTGTTTTCCTGTATTCCAATTGTTTAATTTAATATTCAAATTCTCAAACTGATATGCTCAAATATTGAAAGATTGAAGATTCTGAAATATTGTAATTTATCCTTCTAATTTCATATTTTTTGTAAAATTAAGTATTAATTTGAAATATTGCACATCTCGCATTCTTCATAGGCGCAGTCATGAAGTATCACTAGCAAAAACCGTCACTAGCAAAATTCATTTATCACTTGCAAAAGCCGAGGTTTGATCCCGGCGTTTTACTAGTGAAAAGTAATCTGTATAAAAAAAATAAATATTGGTAGTAATTTGTGTTGGGGCATTTTTAGCCAATTTTTACCGGAATGCATTCGAAGTGATTGTTTTTTCAACTCTTAAATTTCATTAATACACAAACGTATAGGAAAAATGGGTAAAAATTGGAATTTGAGTTATTGTTGGTTTTACATGATTTGACACTCGACAACATAAAAAGTCGCTAATTTAAGTACGGTCTAATCAAATTTAATTAAGTATTAAAGCCATATATGGGTTACCTCTGATGATCAGAACGTGGTACAATTAAATTATTTGGCTTTCATTTTTTAATTTGGCTTAAAAATTGGAACTCTACAAACGAAAACGGAAAGCCTTAAAAATTTTCAACTCAATGCAATTTCAAATAAGAGCATATTTAATGTGCTACTTTCACTTTTCAAATGAATGCATTATGGAAAATATTGAATTTGAATAGGAAAAATACATTAGTTTCTTTTACTGTTTTTTCCAATGTCGTTCAGCAATTTTCCCTTTATGACTGAAAACAATTTACTTCTTGGAATAGCGTTATTTTTATATATCAGTTTTGAAATTATCAGTTCAAAACTTAGGAACTTGGCAGCGTATATATACGCTCTATAAAGCTCTATAAAGCTTTATTTTTAATGCGATGGATTTGTTTATTTGAACAGTTTTTCAAATCTAGGTGGCATTGAGGAGAATACTACTATCTGGGTTTTTTTTACTACTAAACGGGCTTGATATTGGGGATTTCATTGCAGCTAATACAGAAAATCCCGTTTCACATAAATGTGATATTACGAATGGTATCGGTATTTGCATTGCTTTGCTTGACTTAATATAAGTATTATAGTATATAATTAAGTATTATATTCTTCCTTTCGATTCAAACAACATTGCACTAAAGTTTCAGTGATATTTTTGTTTCAATGAAGTATCATGCGATACTTCTAACAACTTTTCCTTTTCAATAGTTGTCCATCAGCATTCATTATCTTGTTCACCGAATCTACGCACACTTTGTAAAATCAAGATTTTCGAAATAATGTGAAATGTGCATTAGCAAACCATCCAGCTGTTAATAAATATATTTTTTGTCTGCTTCAGTATTAGCTCCAGCGCAGAAATCATTTAAAAATGGAAACATGCCGAACTTATTTTTTTGTAAATTTGATTTCCATAGCTCCATTTTTTATGAATGTCTTTTTGAATCGGTGAATGCATTTGTGGTCCTTGCATTGATTTATTCAAACACTCAATTTTCCAAAAATTTCAACCAAATAAGCAAGTTTAAAAACAGTTATCATTCCTAAACACATTTGCCTCTTCATTGTGATTTTCGTCAAGAAAAATTGCAACCCCTTCTTCGAGTTCAAACACTCTTTGAATAACTTTTGCACGAGATAATCGGCGCGCTTTGCAATAGTGTAGAAGTGAGGTATAATTAGCTTCCATATCTTCACATAGCTTTGCACACAACCTAACTTTTAAAGGACTGGGTTTTTTTGTGTAGTTTATAACTTTCGTAACTTTTGTGAAAATGTTGTTAAATTCCTAGCTCATATTTTTTTATACAAGAGCTGCTATACGAAGCATGCAGTGCATCCAGATAACTTCGGAGGCTTTCTTTTTAACTAATACTTGAAGATCTGCCTTGTGTCTGGATATTGAGTGTGCTCCGTCAGTAGAGTCCAATGCAGTTATTCCACTTTATTGTTCTCATAAAAATTATCAATTGTATTAAAAATTTCATTGGATGTGGCCTTTTGAAAAATGGGGTTGCAAAATAATATATCTTCTATATTAGTTTCTGCAACATATGCAATTAAATGAGCATCTTCAGCTACATCAGTTGTCTCAACTATTTGTATGCCGAAGTACGCAGTCGAGAGAAACTAACTAATCGCAAACATCTTCAGATATATCATAGTTTCATCTGCTAACTGTATTATCAGCAAGCGGTATTTGTCGTAACAGTTTTTCATATGATTTTTGTGTGGTTTGATATTTCGCGATTCTGTGAGAAATTTAGTACGAAGCTAACAATGCATTTGATGGAACATAAACTATTTTTTGAACGTTTGCTTTTGTTTGTTAACAACGTATTCAGAATCCAAAAGTGGCATTTTAATTTGTCTGGTCTCATACTATCTGCAGCCAAAGCTTCGTACAAGAATAAAAACACATTGATTTTTCCAAGCCATCTAGAATAACACTTGTGAATCCTAATGATAAATAGGTTAGATCGTATTTTCTTATCTTAAGTCCTAACTCCTTGTTCCCTATTGCTCATATTCCTACAACTTTTACTTGTATTTGCATCGATATCTTCATCATTAGTGGATTTTCTTTTCCAACCAGTCAGAAATTTATCCATTCGTCTAAATATATTAGGATTAAATTTATTCTTGAAAAATGCAGTATTAATCACATAAAAATTACAAAATAATCGCACCAAAAACATTAGAAAGCACAATCGCACACCTCTGAAATGCTTCTGTTGACTCTTTAGCTACCAGTAACTGTTGAATTTGAGGGTATCGTTTTGATGATTCCTGCGACCAAAAGTTCTAGAGGCTATTTTATAAACTATGTACGTGCAAACCAGCATTATCATCCAATTTACGAAAAAAAAGTTTCCAATAAAAGAAAAATCAATATTTACTGTAGTTACAAAAAACATATATCTTCAACTATGCAGTTACACATTACATCATACCAATCACAATTCATCAATCCATTTCAGCGAAATATAATATTTTTTTTTCAAATGTTTATTTAATGTTTATATCGGAGTTAGTGATATAGGTGGGGGGTAAATGCCTTAAAAAATAGATATGGAATTCAATGTTATGAAAGCTTATTTTATATATATTGTATGAAAATTACATTTCTGTTAAAACATTTCCAGCAACCCTTTGCACTAGTCCGCGCGAAATCGCTGCATTACATAGTGAAAATCATGTGATGCGTACATCAGATATTTTTAATTGACCACGAGAAAAAAAAGGTATGATTGCCTTGGCATATTTTTGAGAAAACATAAACATATCGGATTGGTTTGAAAAATTTATCCATGCCAAAAAAGCAATCTGTTTTTTATCCTTTCCTGTTTAAACCGATTCAATTAAACCCTGGTTTTTTAAAACTTAGACTAGATATAACTATTACTTTCCTTATATACATAATGTATATGGAAAGTATTGTGACGGGGTCGAAAATTCGAATTCTTGTTTTCGACGGGAGAGCACGTTTCAAGCATCCCTGATCACAAATCAAACATTTTTGAAGTCATGTGTGTATGAAAGTATGTGTGTGTGTGTGTGTGTGTGTGTCAGTGAGTCTGTGGAGACAACTGACTAACGAATGGACCGATTCAAACGAAATTTGGTACAAAAATCACAATCTGTAAACACTGGAAGGCTGTTGTTTTTATACGCAATCGAATGTTCAGAACCCCCTAAATTTTCAAGTGAATTTTTGAAAACATCGTCAAAGAATCAAAATCTGTAATAAAGTTACGCAAATGGACATTTATTATGTAATTTTTCATTAGAAAACGATTGACATAAATTTTAGAACGCTAACATGAACCATTCTCGAGATATTGCACATTTTTCAAAACAATTATTATCAAAAAGTCATATAAAATAAAAAAATATTTCCTATTAAGAAACTTGTTCCCTTTTCATATGTAATACCATGCGATAAATTTAGTGACATCATTCTCGTGGATCTACCTCGTTCCATTCATGAGAAAAGATACTTTGAGTAATACTTTTGTATTTGAACGCCAATAGTTATTTATCTGCTATAAGAATAACTTATTTCTCCATCCATAACGCTTGGCGAGATTTTGGCAACGAATTTGGTGGAATGTCGCCAACTTTGCGAGTTTCTTAAATGTTGCAAAATTAACGAAAAACTCGCCAAATGGATAAAAATGACGCTAAATCAATGACGACCCATTGATGATGACGACATGGAAAATGACTCATTGACGAAAATTCAGTATCTTTGAAATAATATAAATAACTACTATAAAAATAATCTATTTTTTTTACTGTACAAGTAGTAAATTCTTTGCATTATAAAAGGAAAGTCATGTGCTGCCGACATCAGATTGTTTTGATAATTCAAATCAAAAAATTGGATTTTTAAAGAAAAAATGTAATAAAAGCAAAGTTTACACAATGATTTTTTATTGTATTTTTGAAAGTTAATACTAGACGATTGCGAAATTTTTTTATATTTAATAAATGTTAATTTTATAAATTAGCGAGTGGAATTTTTATATACCAATAACAGTGGATACATGCTGTGATAATTGTCAGAAGAGAATTGGTTAAAAAAATAATCTATATCGAGAAGAAAATACATAAATGTAGCAAGAAAAATTGCATGTGTGCCGCACATGATACAAAACTGGTACATAAAATTTCTTTTCTGGAGAATAGAAGGAATTAAATTCACAAAAAATACGTTAACAGTTTTATTGCATAATATTACACCTGAAAAATGCAACGTCCATGAAACTTTGGACATATAATTATGAAAATTGCGAGACAAGAAAAAGCTATCCGATGTATACAAATGATCTGAAATGCAAATAGTTCACATGATTAGAGCGCGGGATTAAAAGAGGGAAACGACAGATGAGCCAACAATTGTTACTGTCTGCGCCTACGGGAACTTTTTTCCCAGCTGTTTTTTGTAACATAAGAAGGGTTTTTGAAGGGGTGCCTAGCCGACGGCGCAGAAGTCCGTTTCGGTATTTAGACAATCGTATGAAGAGATTCATTTTAGGCCTACTCACGACTAGGTTGTCGAACCGGTGTATCGCCGCTAAAACACGCGAAAATTCATTAATTGTGCAAAGGTAAATTTGTATAACTTTGCGAATAATCCAGCGACATATCGCCAACTTGGCGATATTTAACCCCACATTAACGAAAATATCGTCAAAATTGCAAAAATGACGCCAAGGTATTGCAAAGGATGCCTAATTGATGAATTTATTATTAAAATATTTAAATATATGGAGGGAGTGTATTGCTTATTGAAAATGCTATCAATATAGATAATTGTGAAATTTAGGTTTACTTAAAATATAAGTCAATTGTGTACGAAATAGTTGTACATCTTGTTATCTCGAAAAGCGCCAAATGCACAATTTAACGTTACAATCAATGCGCCGTGTTTCTTTTTGTCATTTTCACCGATAAAGAAGCAAAATCATTACAATATATAAAGAACGTCATTTGCTGCCCACATCAGATTTCTTCTTATTTTAAATCCCAACAACGCCCAGTATTCGTTAAACGTTAATATATAAAATAAATAGCACATCAAACATTCTCTGGGTTTAATGTGTTAGAGACAGAAAAGAAACCGAGGAAATGTAGCATCAGAAATCCTATTAATTTTACTCAAAACTATTGTAATGAAATAGTGAAATAAGAAATTCGTTATATTTTCTAATTTGTAGTTATAAGTTCGATTAACCATGCTAAATCAGAGTGACTGACAATCGAAGCTACTAAACAAACAATATAAAGCATTCATAATATTTTAATTGAGATTTATAGCAAATATTTGTAGTACGTAAAACTGAGGATATAAACAATGAATGTCTGTCGGATATGAATAATTAACTTTGCAGTGCTCTAAATTTTATGGTTTGGAGTTAGAGCTTTGATGATAACAGATATAGATGCAGCATGATATTATAAAAGAGGTAGGGTGGTTTGATAAGAAAATGCATATTGTGTTTAACACTTTACAACAATATAAACTGTTTATGATTTTGTTCATTCTGTATGTCTGTCCGTTCGCACGAAAACAGCCGTAAGAATGACTTTATCAAAATAAAGTTTTAGTATGTTGTTGAAATGGTCTGTGGGAAATATGAAAATGAATAATATCACCCAATAGTTTCGGATTTAACACAGGTTAAAGAAATAAAATGCATTCCACATTATGGGACATAATTTCTCAAACATTTTAAAACGGAGTTAAAATTCGCAAATTGCTTTGGAAAATTTAAAAAATATTCAAATTATCACAAAAGGTGTACAAAAAAATTCGGCAGAATATTTTAGGTAGATTTATAAATAAAAATTGAAATACTAATTACACGTGATATATGAAGAGATCACGTGACTCATTGCATAATAAAATGTGGCATTCATTTGTCAACCTGTGTAAAAATCGTTATGTTTAAAGATTGTTACTTTCCTTATATACATATTTGTAAGGAAAGTATTGTGACAAAGTCGAAAATTCTAATTCCAATTTTCGACGGGAGAGCACGTTTCAAGCATTCCTGAGCACGAATCTGACATTTTTGAGATGATGTCTGTGTGTGTGTGTGTGTCTGTGTGTGTGTCAGGGAAACTGTGGAGACTATTACTGACGAACGAATGGAGCGATTCGAACAAAATTTTGTACAAAAATTACAATCTATGAATACTGGAAGACTATTGCTTTTATACGCAACCGGATGTTCAGACCCCCCCCCCCCCTAAATTTTCGATTGAAATTTTGAAAAAATCATCAAAAATTAAAACATTTAATAAAGTTAGGTAAATAAACATTTCTTATGTAGTTCTTCATTAGGAAACAATTGACAAAAATGTAGAACGCTGGCACGAACCATTCTCGAGATATTGCAGATTTAAAAAAAAATATCAAAAAGCATATAAAATAAAAAAAATATTACTTATTGTGAAATATGTTCATTTTTCATAAATAATATGCGATAAATTTGGTGACATCATTCTCGTGGAGCTAGCTAGTTTCATTCATGAGAAAAGATATTTTAAGTAATATTTTTTGTATTTTGTCACCAATTTTCATTTATATGTTACAAGAATAACTTATTTCTCCATCCATAACGCTTGGCGAGATATTTAGCGGAATGTAGCCAACTTCGCGACTTTTTAAATGCTTCCAAATTAACGAAAATGTTGCCAAATTGATAAAAAATGATGCTAAATCAATGAAAAATTACGATTAGATGATGAAAGTTCAATACTTTGGAAAGGACGTAAACGTAGACTATAAGAATAACACATTTCTCCGTCCGTCCGTAGCTCTTGATTTAGCGGGACGTTGCCAACTTGGCGACGAGTTTAATTGTCCCAAAATTGATTTAAAAAAACACGCCAAATGGGTAGTAATGTCTCGCAAATTCTGATTTCCGTCATATGAAGGGAATACCGTCCTATTATATAAGAAATACTAATTATTAAAGTATTTTAATATATGGACTATATCGCTTATTAAGGATGCTATCAATATTGATGATTGTTTATTTAGAGTTGCGAGAAGTATAAGTTAATTGAGTATTTTTAAGTAGTTTTACATGTTGTCATCCGGAAAATCGCTGAAATGTACAATTCAACAATAAAAACTCAGTATTGTGGATCTTATACAATATTTTTTCACTGTAAAACTGGTAAATCCATTGCATTATATAAGGAAAGTCATGTGCTGCCCACATCGGATATTTTAAATTTATATTTAGGCTTGCATCTGTCCAGAAACCGCTTTAGTTTTATATATTATATGGGTATCTACATTCTGTGCCAACGCAATTGCGATATTTTTTTATTTTAAATCATCACGAAACTTTAAATATTCTCACAACGGAGCCTAACTTCTATAGCATGCAGAATATAAAAAAATCAGGCGATTTTAAGATGAATTGTATAAGAATTGCTTCAAGTTTTTAAACTCAAAATTATTTAGCTTTAGAGTCTGAAATATAAGTGATATGAATGATTCTACATAGAGAAGCATACGATTTATAACATTGCATTTTTTGATGAAGTTTTATATTTTCAGGTATAATAAATTATTGCAGTACTGTGATAATTTAAAAAATAGCAGTGCTGAATTTATTGCATTTTAGAGCTTTTTAAATGAAATTGCACTTCAGTTGAAAAGTGTTTCATATTCAATGATCTATTCATGACAATTCTTTCATGTTTTTATTCACTTACAATTTAATTTTTTTTAACCATCTACTTCTCAAGGTTGGTTATAGATAAAGATGATGATGTCTGCTATGGATTCATCAACAGATTTCAGAAAAGGTAGGAGAGGGGGGGGGTTACTAAGGATTTCCACTACCTGTTCTGCAGATTTGACTTCAGATTTTTATAAAAATTCTTATGAAATTATTATCCGAAATCATTATGAAAATTAATATAAATACATAAAAGTTTTTTAAAAAACGACTTGGGTACACAAATTATCATCGTATAGAGGCATTTTGATAAATTTATTGTTATTTACTAAGGAACAAATTAAAAGGAAATAACTTCAACACTAGAATTCTCATGAACTTCAATAATGACAAAAAAATATTAATTGAACAAGAAATACTTATTAATTGATAAGTTAAGCTAAAGATGCAGGTCACTGAATTTGGGAAAATATTTTCCAAAAAACCATTTTCTGGACGCATGATAAGGACATGTTTGTTTGCATTTTAAATCCGGGTAAGTATTTTTTTGAAATGGGAAGAAAATCATTAGCTTATGCAAAAAAAAAATTATTATTAAATAATGAATCTTTAAGAAATAGATTGCATAAATTTTAGAAACATTATACTATATTCTCCCCTGATTTAGTATAACTGCATCAAGAAAAATTAGGATAAAACATTGAATTTAAAATTTGATTTATGTATAATTTTGGTATTTTTTAATTATCAAGTAGGTGATATTTAATCTTCAAAAATATACAATTAATATACACGTTTATTTAAAAATCACGTAAATATATTTACCTTTCAAGTTCTTAAATTACAAATACATATTTGTACATTTCACCTTTATTATTTATATTTGCTAGATTGAGTTGTCTGGTAAATGCGATTTGAAATGTTAATTATAAAATACGCTGGCGCAGCTCAATCTAATAATGAGGTATATATCATATATCCGTAACATTCTTTGTATTATTAAAGGATCATTTATACTCTGAGAAATATACTTAGAATATGATGGAAAACCTTTCTTTCTGGAGTGTATTCAAACGATTTACATTTGAAGATTTTTATTTTAACGTAATATAACCAGCTGAATTTGTCTTCTTTCAAAATTCACAGCTGTACATTTTTTCATTTGTCATTAGGCAGACTCGTTATACAGATAAACTAATGAACTTCACAGCAGATGAAAGGGGCTTAATGTTTTACATGATTTAGCAGGTGTGAGTACCTAGTTATTTCTTTCGATGATTATCTTTTGCCGAAGACGATTTAATTATACGTGTAGTCATCACGTTCTGATAATGAATGGCGTGAAAAATATTTTATGTTTTTGATGATTTAGAGATTTAATATTTTTAGTGATTCATTGCCTCAGCAATTTGGCACAGATTTTTCACCGAATGAACGACATCGCTTATTTGTGCAATATAATTCTTGCAATATTGTACACTAAAAAATGTACCCGCGTTGCTCGGGATTTAAAGACTGTTTTCAGTGAATCATCTATTAAACATTTCAAAAGACGACAAGGCTGATTTCGGTTAAATTAATCCCTACTGTAAATTATTGCCCTCGAGAGGGTCAGACCCAGAGGGATGGTGTACAGATCTCCTTATAGCTATGGTCTTCCTTTCTCTGTGGGGCATACAAATCTGCTGAGTACGAAACAGGCGCTTTGCAGGTTGAAGGGAGGGACTGATATTTATGATCATAGCAAAAGATGCGTAGGCGACTGGAGTCAAATCTCCTCGGGACCATCTTCCTTTTACCTTTCTGTGAATGTTTCCTCAGACTTTGATTCCCTGGTTGTATATAACTCATTTCGTCCTCCATTCCCCAGTTGGCGTGAACCATTCAAGTTCCCAGTTGGCGTAGATCATCCGGAGATGCTGGCTTCTCTGTCCCTGATGTAAAATGCGGACAACACAGGCTACAAAGTAAATTTTGAGTAATCTGAATTGCTGCGGGTTTCTGTGGAACACGAACAGATAACATTCTCGTTGTTGGTGACGAAGAATGTTGATTCTTTCCTTTGGAACCTGTCGACACTAATATTTTGTGATGCAAGTTGCTTAAAACGAAATTTATTTGGTCTTATGACATTAGTAGCAGTTCGAGCTAGAGACCTGCATGTATCGGGTTTAACGTAACCCGCATCAACGCAAATTGTCTACACAAAAACGCAGCAAATATCCAAATATCCGTACAGCTATGGACTCCTGTTTCTAAATGATATTCAGTAGGTTTTTAATCTCTAACACATATTTGTATGTTTCTGCAGTTTATTATTTGTAACCCAGTTAGTCTCATATGCACTTATATGCTGCAACGTTGTTTACTATTATTATAGTTATATTATTAATTTTATTTTAATTTACTTATTTATTACTACTATTCTATATATCCCACATTTCCCTACGGTTTCGGACATGATTACTAAGAGAGGGGAGAGGGGCGGAACCTTGCCGCATTCCTAAATATGATTCAATTTCAAAAGCCTTTTACATAAAAATGAATAGATTTCAAGAACTAAACGTTTGATTTCAGCCATAGAGGGAAATCTATTAAACGACATTGGCAATAACACTTCAGAAAAATTTAATACATTTTTCCCTACTCAAATTTAATATCTTCCATATAAATGCATTTATTTCAAAAGTAAAAGTAGCACATAAAATATACACTTATATGAAATTGCATCGAAATCACAAATGTTATGAATTTCTCTTTTCTATTGAAGGGAAAAATGTTAAAATGTTTTGATTTTGTAAGCCACATTGAAAAAATTATCCAAACATTTAATTAAACTATATTCTAATCATCATTAAGGGTAACACATAAGTGGCTTTAATATTTCATATTTGGTTAGTGTTTAAACTAGTGATTTTTCGTGGTCTCCGGTGTCAAAACATATAAAACCAACAATAACTCCAATTCCAAGTCTGTACTCATTTTTCCTATGTTACTGTATTAATGAAACTTAAGAGGTGAAAAAACAATCACTTCGAATATATTCCCGTAAAAATTGGCGAAAAGTGCCGCAGCACAATGTATTACATAACCAAATATTTAGAATACACCACTAACAGTAATTTTTTTTATTCTGAAACTTTATCCTTAGCAGAAAGCCCAGTCAAACCCCGACTTTTTGCTACTGATGGCTTTTGCAATGATACATCAGGATGATGTCTTTTGCTAGTGATACTTCATAACTGCTCCTATGAAGTATGCGAACTGTAAAAGATATCAAATTAATACTTAATTTAACAAATAATTATTACTTTAGAAATATACAAATTTAATTTCAATATTTCAGCATATAAGTTTTGAGAATTTGAATCTTAAATTTAAACATATTAGGATACAGGAAAACAATAGATTAAAAGTAACGCAATTTAACATGCAGGAACACGTTTAAATCACACTACATGCAAGGGCACGCCCATTAATTTTATGTTAAAATGTTTTTCACTTGCTATTTGTACAAAACATAGTGACAGCGAGCAGTTTAAAATAGGTCTTTCGCGCTTTTATATTTGCTTTTAATATTTGAAATTATGATTTTGCACATATGCGTGTACTTTTACTTGTGTATGCAAAATTTTATCTGTGTTTTCGAATTAAAGGATTACAAATTTCTGGCATGTATCGATTTTGCTTCCTTGGGAATGGACTTAGTTTAATAGACAGTTTTTCAAGGAAATAAAAACAAAGTTGAATACATTAAATTTGGTATAATTTACTCAATTGTTTCTTTGATATTCTCGCAATTTAGCAGTATACAAGTTTTTCGTACAGAATGCTCAATATAATGAAACTTAGAATTTACAATCATGTGCAAATTACTGCAGAATTCTAAATAACATTGTTATTCAAAACATTATATTAAAATAAAATTAATTCTAAAAGGAAGTTTAAAATGATGTTCTAGTTAGACAGAATTGACTTCACAGGTAGAACTGAAGAAAATATGTCCTAGCACCGTTTATAAACAAACATAAGGAAAAGGCCCTGACATAATTCAGTCAAAATTACAATTCTAATAAAATTTCATAAAATTTAATAATAATAGTCCGGTATATAAACTCATCGGTTTTAATTCCGTTGTTCTGTAAAACTTTAAATAATTTTGCGGAACAAATATCGTTTGCATATTTGTTATCTATAAAAGATTTAATAGTACGTTTATTTATTAATATCTCTCCTTAATAACCCTGGACCTAGAAAAACAGATTGGATTTCAACTGAGGCTATTTCAAGGCAAATCCGAAAATTTCATCAAAAGCGAGCAAAGTCAGTATTAGACTGCAAAGTCAATGTTAGAAATCTCAAAGACAGAAATAATCAGTGAAAGTCAGAAAACGCATTAATAAATGAGAACAATGACCAGAAATAAAAGTGCTTCACAAATGAAAAATAAAGGCAGGTTCTGAATTTATTAAGTTTGCACATAAATCTAAAATTAAATCATCAATCTCGTGTAGATTTTGAGCGAATTTGAGATATTCTATATCAAGTCAACCAAGGAATTTACCCGATGTACAATTTTCATTTAAGATTCTAGCATTTAAGATGGGCTTTAATTAGTATGTGACGAAAACATGTTTTATGAAAACATTTCAAAATCAGATTACAAAGTTTGATCTTGAATCCCAAAAAAGTACCTTTTTAACACTTTACAACAAAGTTGAAAAGTGTTTATGACTTTGTTCATTCTGTCTGTCTGTCTGTCTGTCCGTTAGTACGATAACTGCCGTAAAAATGACTTAATCAAAATGAAATTTTAGTATGTTGTTCAGACGGTCTGTAGAATCTATGGGAATATAAATGAATAATATCACCCAATTAGTTTTGGATTGAACCCGGGTCGAAAAAATGAAATACATTGAGCCCTATAGGACCTAATTTTTCAAACATTTTTTAAGCGGATTTAAAATTCACAAATTGCTTCGAAAATTTTAGGTAATATTCAAATTGTTCAATAAAATATATAAAAAAAATCAGCGAAATATATTCAGTAGTTTTTTAAATAAAAATTAAAATAATAATTACACCTCTTATATGAAACGATCACGTGACCATGATATGAAATAATCACATGACCCACTTCAAAATGATATATGGCATCCATCTTGTTTCGAAATCGTGATTTTTTTTAAGTTCATTTTAATTCATATTGAGTGTTGTATCCGTCCTGAAATTTCTTTATTTTTGCTTAAATTCTGTGCATCTACATACTGAAACAACGCAATGACAATATATTTGAGTTTAAATGCTCATCTAAATTTGATTATTTCTACAACTAAGCCTATTTTTCACCTATGTAAAATGTAAACAGCAAAATATATAGAATGAGTTGTATTAGAATTCCTGTATTTTTTTAACACAAAATAATTGAGTCCATGGAGTCTGCATGGCTGATATGAATGAAATATTAATTGATTTCATAAAGAGAAGGACGATTTTTTTCGATGAAGTTTCAAGCATAGAGTTTAATTTTTTGTAGATCCATGGTCTTAAATAAAATGTTTAAATAAAATAAATTATTATAGTATTGTGATGAATGAAATGAATGGGAGAAAGTTATGAATGAAATCCTGTTTTTATAGAGAGATCCAGGCGTGTTATTTTTTCTATGACGTCATTTGAATTAATTTCAGTTGTTTTCGATGAAGTTTTCAAATATAATAAATTATCGTAGTATTATGATAATTCTAAAACTATTACCGAGGAATGTATAACATTTTAGAGATGTTTAAACCAGGTAATTTATATTTCAATGCCGTCATTTGAATGAAGTTCATTTTTTTCGATGAAGGTTTAAGTTTTGAAATATCTCAATACTGCATTAATTTATTATAAGTTTCAAAATATTACCGACGAATGTATTGCATTTTAGACTTGTTTAAATAAAATTGCATTGAAATTGGAAAGTGTTTCATAATCAACGCTTTAAGCATGATTGATCTTTCTTGTTTTCCAAAGATTTTTGTTTACAATCTCCTTACACATTTTAAGCAATCATGGCAAATATCGAATTGGGAATTTAAAGAATTACAATTTTTATAATTGCATAGTCAGAAATTTCGTGAATTTTCCTTAAACAAGAAACAATGTTTGAAAAGCCATACATTTTATAATGTAACAAAAGTTAGCAGCAGAACATTGTCTTCAGCATTAGTTTATTCGCATAAATTTGAATTGGAACCGTAAAGTATGTAAAATTGTGTAAATGTACATGCCATATATATGTTATACTAAATGAAAATTTGTTTGCAAACAATATGCTGCAAATGACCTATTTTTTCAAATATACTATTGGCTTCTTTAAATCAAATGTGAAATTCAAATGGATTTTATTGTTTCAAGTTAAATATTCAATGAATTTTTCTTTCAGAAAATCGTTCAGTTTGGCTGTTGCTGTTTGAGATTTAGCATCTGAAAGTGTATAGAATTATCTAGTCAAAATGTTTGGATCCACTTTTCTTAAGATAATAGAAGATGATATAATAAGACAATGTCTGACTTATGGGGATAAAGACAATTTTGTGAAGGCTTAGCTTTATGAAGCAAACTCATTTTAACATATTTCGAATAAAATATTTCTATAACGCATGCAAATTATTTCTGTAAATTAACATGTCATAAAGCCTTTTATTTTTTTTAAATTATAGTTCTACTTTTGTTTTAATATTTTCCTCTTCAAAATTTTCTCAAAACAAATACATTTTGATAGCAAGTGCTATAGTTTTAGGAAGTGGAATTACTGCATGTATTTCCAGAGTTCCCTGAATGCGTATTATATTTTGAAACTGAATTTTAAGGAATATTTCTTCTACATCTTAATTTATAATGTTATGTAATAAAATATTACTTTTGCTGTATGCTGTTCAACCCAATCAAATATCTAGCGTGGTGTCATGATTTGTTCTGTGCATGTGCGCAGCAAGCTTGCTCGAGTAGTAGTTATCTTTTGATAATACATCTAAGCCACCTGAAAGTAATTCCCCGTGTAATGCAGCAAAGACAATTATAGCAAGGAGCAATGAAAGTGGGGTTCAGATCCATTGTAACACTACTTGGCTATTCCTCGATATCAAACTGATTTAGTATCATTTACAGCGTTAATATTCTGTCGAACGGGATTTCCATTTCAGAGATTTTTAACATTTCTTGCAAATAGCCTAAATGCATGTATACGTGACACATATTCATTGCAGAATACAGATATCAGTGTCTATGGATTGATTTCACATTTATTATTCGCGCCATTTATATTGACTATTTTTTATTGATTCGCTCTGGTCAGCATGGAATAATCGATCTATGCAATGGCAGTAAGAAACATTTTTTTTAGCCACAATTTTTTCAAACTTCAGTGGGAACTCATAATTTCAGTTCCATTTGACCGGCACAAAAAATGTATTTTTAATTTAGTTCAGAGAGCACAAAGCTATAAAGTTCATAAACTCATACCAGCCTATAAGGGGCATTTCAAGTTTCCAGCAATTGGCATGTCATCATAATTTGGGAAGATGTCCCTTATAGGCGGATTTCGTGTACAAATATTAGATAGATTTTTTGTCTATATTATTCAAAACTCATATCATAGGTGCTCTCTTTTCCTGTTTAAAAGTGGAGGTGTATTTAATTGGAAGTATATGTTTTCTTCTTATAACTAAAATATCAAATGATAATAATAGCTAAAAAATAACTATTTCAACATAAGTAACAAATTGTTGTACGAGTATTTTATTTAAGTATGTCTTAAGAAATGTCATGTTTAAAATACTTTGACATGGAATAAACCCTTTGCGTCGTTGTGTTGTCCTAGCTTTATAGGTTGAAAAATCCGTCTTGGCGAAGTACAGCTACTGGAGTATTCAAATTATTATTCATTTATAATCGTTTCAGTTCTCACGCCCAAGAGACGCTGTCGTGGAAATATGCATTGTTTGAAGGGAAAGAATACCTAATGCAAAATAATGTCCACTTTGAGATCATGTAAAACATCTTTTAAAATTTTAATAATTACGGGTGTAAAATTTACAAGTGAAAGATATTTAGTGGTACAAAACAACGTAAGAACGGATGCAAATGAGAACTATAACCAGCAATAAAAGTACTTTACAATTGATAAAATACATAAACATATATTGTTCTAGAATTACAGATAAAGATAAAATTTGAACATTTATTACGCAAATCAGAAAATAAAATCTGACGACAGGTAAAAAAATAAATACTTTGATAACTAAAGTATGCGTGTGACACGAAGTGATAAGTTTGTTTATCCATAAGAAATCTTACTTTTGGATTTAGATAACAAAACCTATATAAAATATCAACCATCTACTGAGTACTAATGATATGATTATAACAGGCAAGATATAATATTTTTAAAATTTAAATTTAGAAATCATTTTATACAGAACATTTAGTAAGATGCACAATAAAGTATTCGAAATTGTTTGTTCTTAACACAAATAGTATTTATACACTTTAACCCTAAAACATTATTATTTAGGACACTCTGTAATAATCGAAAATTTATCAGCTCTTCATCATTCTTTATCTTTCACACACGGTTTTTCTTCAAAACAGGTTCCATATCCTCACTTCATATATGCGCATGAGATATTTTCTCTACTTGCCATAAATCCAGCCACAAAATTTCTTTTTTCCTCTGCATTGGACATCCAACACTTGCTAGCCATGATATAATCGGAAATTATACCATATCTAGGGCAATTCACGGACACCGGTGGCATTTCACAACAATTGAAGCTCTCTGGATGGGGCACAGTAATTATAATTCAATTAATAATACGTAATTATAATTTAATTAATAATACGTAATTATAATTTTATTTTATTTTTGTATTTAAAACTCTACCAAATATATTTTGCTGATTTTTTTAAAATATATATTTTATGGGATAATTTAAATAAATTAAAATTTTCGAAAAAATTTGCAAATTTTAACTTTGCTTAAATATATATGAAAAATTTGATACCCCAGAGTACAATGTATTTCACTTTTTTAATCCGGTTATTATTCATTTAAGTTCCCAATTGTCCCACAAACCGTCCTAAAATTTAATTTTGATAAAGCCATTCTTACGACTTTATCGCACGAGCAGAAATACAGACAGAACAACTAACGTCATAAACACTTCTCATATTTCTTGTAAAGTGTTAAAAAATGATTTCTATCCTGATAATCTGGAGTTGTTGGCTAATGAACATACGATTAGTGATAATTTTAACTTTCTGGATTTAAATCTGTGTATTGAATCTTCTAATAAAATTATTTATAATTTGTATGATAAAAAAAGTTATTTTAACTTTAATATCAATAAATTCTTAGCTTTTGCGTCATATAATTCTATTCAAATATTTTATAATATCATTAAAAATCAATTATTCCGAATTTACAGATTATCTAATAATACATTTCATTTCATCAATTACATATTAATAGCCTTATTCAGACAAGTAAATTATATTTTATTCACTATTTTGGGGTACTAGTATAGTAAAATGTGTAGGGTAACTCAGCGTTGTTAAAAGCATCTTATCTTGACAATATCACTCTAGGGATTCAATTCACAACCTCATATATTTTATTAACTTTCTGCTACTTATGATTATTTTTTCTAATATTACGCATATTGTAACACACGCATCTCATTCTGCCAGGAGACATATGCAATCTGTCGTTGGTTGGTCTAGTCTAATTTCAATAATTTGTTAAAACATTTTATTGACAATTCGATTCATTATTTAATTATCTTTTAAATTATTTTACTGGTTTAATATGAATCATTATCATCTATGGGTATTAAATAAGCACTTCGTGCATTTTGAATGCAGTTTTTCTGGTGGTTATCCCTACTTACAGAATGGATTTTCTTTTTACAACTTTTAAGATTGGCAACATGGACTTTATATCAGATTGCATTACACTTTATACTTGGCAACACCTTCTTTATAAATCATAATAAGTTAGTGTTTTGTAGTATGACCATCTACAGGAGTATAAGTCAAATATTTTTAGTTTTTCAAGTTTTTCAAACTATTTGAATTTATAGTACATTGGGGTGATTAATGGACTTTTTGTTCACAGTCAATGAGGCCATTAAATGAAATGTAATATTTGAAGATGATGTTTTATAGTTACTGATGATTTTACAGTTACATCACCATTAATCCTTTATTCGTCGCTCCATTTTCACAGTTTGTTTTACATTATAAGTGTTGTTTCTTTCTTTATATTGATGACAAGCATTTGCTTGAGTTTTGTCTGGTAATAAATTGAATTAATTTGTTTTTTTATGGATATTTTACTATATCTCTTCAAATATGTATATATATATATATATATATATATTCCTATTTTCATTCCTAACCATTGTTATTTGTTGATTATCTTTATAACTTGTAATATGTATTATAATTTCCTCATTATGGTTGAATATCATTTATTTCATTGTATTTTGCAGGCAAATTTTAAGATAGTGTATTATGAGTTACTACTTACATTCTACCATTGCTTTTACAATTTTAATATATATATATATATATATATATATAGAGAGAGAGAGAGAGAGAGGGGAAACAACCCATATTTCAGGAATGCAAATATATAATCTATACAGGACAATGATAATATAAACTGTTCAAAGTAAAGAATTTTAATCTAAAATATATACAGGTATGTATATATATTGTCGCGTCGGAATTTTATAATTCCCAAATTTTTCTGAATTAAATGCATTTTCACACTGAATGTAATTGCATAATATATCCAGATTTCAGTGTTCTTCTGAGTGCAAAAGAAACCGCAAGTTGTCCTGATCATTCGTTTTGCGGTTTTACTTTCGCATTTTGAGAGACCGTTATTCGTCTAGTCATAGCAGTTAGTTTTGTTGTTTGGTTCTTTTTAATCGCCTGAGAAAGTAGTGTTTGAGAGACTGTGAGACTCTGAATCCGAGCCGTCCCTCGTGTCGTCGCCTTTGAAAACGTAATTTTTTAAAGGCAGGATATTTTGCTGACGTCACGGCGGTAGCGGTATGTGTGTGTGTGAGGCTATCTTTTCGGGGCAGATGGAATAAAGCAAGCGTAAGAGGTGGACCTACGGGCGGACCGATTCAAATTTTATAAAAATTTCTAAATTCAAAGATCAAAATTTAAATTGATGTTCTATCTCGCCATTGCCAATATCATCCCGGGGACCACATACTCGTCTGAAGTAGGCGATGATATATTGTAGATAAAGTTATAATATGTTTCTAGAAGAGTATAAAGAAACTCGCCTCTTTGGCGCTAAATCCATCCTGCCTGTATATTGAAAAGATTCATTTTTATAAAATATTAAGATATATATATAACATTCTTGTTTGACTTTATATGATGAAGTTAAAATATAAATTTTTGAGAATTATTAGAACTTTCGCTTTTAAGCCAATGTATCAAACAGGATGATCTGATACCAGAACTTGTTCAAGAGACTTTTTAAAACTCTTATCTTGTCTAGTTCCAAGCCAAGTCTAAGTAAAATGAGTTTATAATTTTTGTATGATATACCTACAATGTGAGAAATTTATGATGCAGAATAATGGTTATCCATACGTGAATCAAGAGAGTGTTTAATAAATTATTTGAAAGAAAATAATATGATATAATGCCTTTTGTTGTGATATACTGGAATATATATATATTAACATATTAAATTAAATATATTTAATTCCGAAATTTGGTAATCATTTAGTGTACATGTCTCCCTTCTTGCCCTGTTTTAATATTCCAGCAACTGATGGATCCTGGCGCCCATCACCAGGGAAGATGAACCACTGGGTTAGTATGAAATGGCGAATTATTCTATATTTTGACAATTTGTGAAGTCGCATAGTACCACCACTTGATCAGTTCATGTTTATTCATATTTTAACATTTTTTAATTTGTTCCTTATTATTCACTGTTATTGATCGTTCAGATATTACAATATATACATATATATATACCCAAATTAGCCAAATGTATTCAATCCATAGCTTTGAGGGCTGTCATTAATAAAGCAAATGAAATATTTTTTAGAGAAATTTTCAACTTATGAATGATAGCTCAGACAACTTATGAATGGTAGCTCAGGTAAAAACGGAATTTTTCTTTCACTATGACATGAATATGCGAATAGTGGACCTGAAAAAATAAAAGTACGCTTCAGTGAGAATATTTATATCTTAATAATACTCCTATATCCCCTCAATCTAGATTTTATATTTTCTCTTTTCAACAGTTCATTCTCATGGTGTATAACACCGCCCCTTATATATAACGATGCATATTATTAAAGCAAAATGCTCCCCTTTTATGCACACTTTACAGGTACAACTAATATTTTCTTACTATCAAATTCATGCAAAATTAAAGAAGCAAATTTTAAAGAGTAAAACAGAGATACGCAATTTTCATTCTTTTCTCAATAACTTTTGTACATTTTTATCTGACACACGAGTGAGTTATATGTTCTTTTTACGAATTATACTGATATTTTTCCGCCCTAATACTAAGAAACAACCGATAAAG
The DNA here is from genome assembly GCA_951213105.1 of Amaurobius ferox. NCBI lineage: Eukaryota > Metazoa > Arthropoda > Arachnida > Araneae > Amaurobiidae > Amaurobius > Amaurobius ferox. The sequence continues at coordinate 55,594,835 of OX578148.1, read as the reverse complement.
CGCGGTCAGCGTATGAAATTGTTTCTGACAAGATTGATAACTCTTACCATGTAAAGATGAAGCGAAGCAGACACATTTTGTAGCAAGCGTTATTATTATTGCTCTCTTCAACAAATAATGTGTTTTGAAGAGTATTTTTTTATGAAATCTCAGCATTTATCGGTAAAGTTTGTTGTTGGTGATATTATTATGTTATAAAATTTTTCGATTTAGTAATTAGAAAAAATATATATATAACAGATTTACGCAATATTGTATAATTAGTAGAAATATTTTTTAAGGTTCCATTTTGATTTGTAAAGATATAAAAATGCATATTTTCCATATTTATAGTGTTAATGAACTTCGTTGATTTCAGGTAATATTTTATACTTTCACATACTACGAAAAAATATTATATTAAATACATTATATTATTATATAATATAGCATAGACAAAGTATATTGTTTTCACGAAATTTTCGAATTCGAGATTTTGATTCCAATATATGTTTTAATATCTCCTGAATACGTTTTGACTATTCTTAGAGCAATGTCCGTCTATTTGTCTCTCTGTGGTTGATTTCTTGTGTACCACGATAGCGTCCATAAATATTAACGGACTCTCACGAAACTTTAAATCCAGCTTTGTTATTAAATAATCTAGAACTAGATAGAATTTCTTAAAACTCGAGAGAAATCTTCGAAATTTATTCGAAATATCATATTATTTTATCATGGCAGCATAGAACAAAATATGACATAATCATGCATAAAATGATTTATTTTTGGCTTAATGATCACCAGACTTGGAAGTTTCAATCATTGTTGTAAAATATAACCGAGAACCAACTTTTTTTGTCCGTGTCATCATTATCCCCCCTCAGGGGTAAGTTACCTGTTATGTATGGTATCAATCAAAAAAATCTTCAAGCCCTGTAATTATAATCAATTGTACCCACAATACCGATTTTTAACACTTTACAACAAAGTTGAAAAGTGTTTATGACTTTGTTCATTCTGTCTATCTGTTTGTCTGTCTGTCTGTCCGTTAGCACGATAACTGCCGTAAAAATGACTTAATCAAAATGAAATGTTAGTATGTTGTCCCGACGGTCTGTACGACCTATGGGAATATAAATGAATAATATCAACCAATTAGTTTTGGATTGAACCCTGGTTGAAAAAATGAAATACATTGGGCCCTATGGGACCTGATGTTTCAAACATTTTTTAAGCGGATTTAAAATTCACAAATTACTTCGAAAACTTTAGGTGATATTCAAATTGTTCCAAAAAATATATAAAAAAAAATTCAGCGAAATATATTCAGTAGTTTTTTAAATAAAAATTAAAATAATAATAACATATCTTATATGAAGCGATCACGTGAACAAGATATGAAAAGATCATGTGACCTACTTCAAAGAAATATATGGCATCCATCTTGTCTCAAAATCGTGATTTTTAAAGTTCTTTTTAATCCATATTGAGTGCTGTATCCGTCCTAAAACCACGTTATTTTTCCATAAATTCTGTGCATCGACATACTGAAACAACGCAATTACAATATATTTGAGTTTAAATGCTCATCCAAATTTGATTATTTCTACAACGAAGCCTATTTTTCACCTATGTAAAATGTAAACAGCAAAATATGTAGAATGAGTTGTATTAGAATTGCTGTATTTCTTTAACACAAAATCATTTAGTTCATGGAGTCTGCATAGCTGATATGAATCAAATATTAATTGAATTTACAAAGAGAAGGACGATTTTTGCCCATGAAGTTTTGCGCATAGAGTTTAATTACGTGTAGCTCCATGGTCTTCATTTTTAAATATAATAAATTATTATAGTATTGTGATGAATGACATGAATGGGAAATTATTTATTTATGAATGCTGCCTTTATAGAGAGGCGGTTTATATTTCGATGACGTCATTTGAATGAATTTCAGTTGTTTTCGATGAAATTTTCAAATATAATAAATTATCGTAGTATTATGATAATTCTAAAATTATTACCGAGGAATGTATCACATTTTAGAAATGTTTAAAACAGGCAATTTATATGTCAATGCCATCATTTGAATGAAGTTCATTTTTTCGATGAAGGTTAAAGTTTTCAAATATAATAAATTAATGTAGGATTGTGATAAGTTTTAAAATATCCCCGAGGAATGTATTGCAATTTAGACATGTTTAAATAAAATTGCATTGAAGTTGGAAAGTGTTTCATAATCAATGCTTTAAGCATGATTGATCTTTCTTGTTCAATATTTATCTTGTTAATTTAAAACAAGAAAGATCAATCATGCATAAAGCATTGATTATGAAACACTTTCCAACTTCAATGCAATTTTATATACTCATCTCTAAAATGCGATACATTCCTCGATAATATTTTTAAAATTATCATAATATTACAATAATTTCTTATATTTGAAAGCTTCATCGAAAACAAATGAACTTTAATCAAATGATGTAATCGAAATATAAATCGCCTCTATATAAAATCAGCATTTCATTCATAAACATGTTTCCAATAGTTTCATTCAACACAATACTATAATAATTTATTTTATTTAAAAATTTGAAAAATTGTTATCTACCATATTTATTTTAAAATGTGGAACTTCTCTAATATATAAAACAATGAAACACCTGGAAAGATATTTATTATAGAATATAACTCTTTTTTCTTTCTGAAGGGTATAGCAAAAATCAGAATTTAATTGAATTTGTTTTTCTCACTATATTAAATAAACTTTATTTAAAAAACTACCCAACATAGTTTACTGAAATTTTTTCTATATTTTTTATGGGAAAATTTGAACATTTTCTAAAACTTTCGAAGCAATCTGTGAATTTTAATTTTGCTTAAAAAATGTTTGAAGAATTAGGTCCCATAGGGTTCAATGTATTTCATTTTTTCAACCCGGGTTCAATCCAAAACTAATTGGGTGATATTATTGATTTATATTCCCATAGCTCCCACAGACCGTCTGAAAAACATACTAAAGTTTCATTTTAATAAAGTCATTTTTACGGCAGTTATCGTGCTAACGGACAGACAGACAGACAGACAGACAGACAAAATGAACAAAGTCATAAACACTTTTTAACTATGTTGTAAAGTGTTAAAACAGAAATGTTGCTAAAAATAAATCCTGGCATGATAAATTCGAGTTGAGCTACACTCCAGTTAATTCTGTTGGAAGTTATAAAATATACAACATATTTCCATGCTTCCTAAAATGTTGAGTTCTTTGTATTAAATGTCTCATCAAAGTAAAATGGCTTTCTTAGGGTAAATGCGATGTACGCAGAATGACGTGTTCTTTGTGATCTTTAGAAAGGAATAAATGACACTTGACGCCAAATACTGTTAAACTTCGACAAATTGGCGAGCTTCGGTGTTTTTTATAAATCAGAAATATCTTTACAATGTACGACATTTTAGAAAATAAGTGCGGATGGAATGGAGAAAATGCCCGAAAATTTCCACGCCTTGGGAATAGTTGGTAGCTTTATTGCAATGTTCCACCCATCCAATATCGCTAAATTGTTATTTTCGAATCTGTAGCTGATGGGTGTGTTTTATACGTGACTAACAAAACCCGATTTTCAGGGATATGTATCTCGACCACCAATAAGCTGTACAGGATGATATCCATTGACATTTAAACAGCTCAATGTACCACTTTTTATTACATTTTATTCACGTTTTTAGTATTCATAAGGTTTTTATCATTATTATTACTATATTCAATTTAATATGGTTGATACCAGAAACTCTCCAACACTAATTCTATCATCAAGCTCAGTTACGACGGAAAACAGTATCAATTTTAACCACACAAATGAACCACCTGCAAATGCTTTTCTCAGTTCCATCATGCTGGACGTTTTAAAAACTCTGTATATGGAAAGTTTAACTTCAAAAAGTCGTCTTCAAAAGAGACATTAGAATTGTTTAAAAACATCTAAGAACCATCAAAACAGTGCGTATTCAGAAAGACTTGGATCAATCAAATGAAATTACAAAAGTTGCATTTGTGAAGAACGATCTTGCTGAGATATTCCAGCAGCGTAGTGTATCTACATTCAGTGAAACTATGCAAACTGCTCCTCCCAATTCTATAAAGAATTTAACTCAACCCTCAGTTATTTTGTCCCGAACGGAAGAGATAGGTACAGCAGAACAAACTAGATTTCAACTGCAGGAGCTCAGAAAAAATGGATCCTTAAAGATTAACCCAAGGGATGTGAAATCTTCTAAGGACAATAAGTCAGTACTACAAGCAAACACATGGAAAGAAGCAGAAGAAATAAAACAGTCTTTATCAAAATGCAAAGATTTCCAACAATCTAAAAAATGTAACAATCTCTAACGGTCGTGTGGAGGAAATTATTATTTACTCCGTCTCAGATCATGTAAAGGCGACGGAATTGGGTGAAAAGCTGTTTAACCTGCTTCCAAATCCACCAAAATATCTGAAGCCTTTAAAGCAGATAAAAGGTCGTAATGGTCTTCCGCACTTGTTAGTAGAGGTGGATAGGGACACTAAAGCACTCCTGTTACGATATTCTAGAATTTGTATAGATTTCAGTTTATGCAGCATTGCACCATTCGCTTCAATTACAAGTTGCTTTCAGTTCCAGGAATATGGGCATACAAGGAAGTACTGTGGAGGGTTAGAAATTTGTGCTATTTGTACAGGTAGACATGATGCTCAAAGTTCAAAGGAACAGAATCTTAAATGTAGTAACTGCATTAAAGCTCGTTTAGAACATGTTTATGGGGCAGATAGTAAATTTTGTCCTTGCTTCTAGAATGGATGGATAAGGGTACAGCTAAAATCTCAAGAGTATTAATTTTTTTGTCTTGAATCTGATTTTTTTTTGCCTTGAGTTAAATTATAAGAATCTTATTTTTTATGGATTTAAAAATATTGCATATAAATCTGCACAAATCGAAGGCTGTGTCTGCCGCATCTGCAGCTTTTATCAAAGAAAAATGCATTGATTTTGCTCTCATTCGAAATCCCTACCTACATAACAATTTGCTATTTGGCTTTCCTCTAACCTAGCTAACTCAACACTCATTATTGAAAACAGCAGTTATAGTGATTGCTAATAAAATCTTTTCACATGTTTGCTCAGCTAAGAAAAATAATTCTGTCTTCATAAACATTAAATTAAAAAATGCCTGTTTCTCAATTAGTACGCAATATTCTCCACCCTCAGAGTCCCTTGCAGAAGATCTTTCAGAGTGGGAACATCAACCTAACATCAACTTATCAAACCTTCTCTTCCCTGGAGACTTAAATGCACATGGAAGAAATTGGAGATACTCATCCAATGATGCAAGAGGTCTTCTACAACAGGATTTTGTAGCTCAACATTAGCTAATACTCCTCGCAATGATCCATCCAGGACTCCAACGTTTGAAACTTCGAGAGGGAAGGGATGGCCTGACATCTCTCTATGCTCACTTAATGTATATAACAGAGTGCAATCCTGTAAAGTCGACGAAACTCTCAGCTTGAGTGATCACAGGTATATAATAATCACACTGACAGAAGACGTTAATGTAAAATTGAAAGACGTTATAAAACAAAATTTTCTAAACACACCGCTCTTGAGCCGCCAATTGCAAGAAGCAACTACAGTCGATACCGTAGAGAAATTTGCAGAAGAATTGACTGATCGTATCCAAGCAGCATGTGATAAAGCATATAAGGAAAATAATATACCCCATGTACCAAAACTCAAGTGATGGTCTACTCTGATCACTTGTAAACGAAATTGTTTGAAAGCTTTCTACAATAGATGAAAACACTATCCAACTGTACTTAACATTCAATAATACAAAAGGGAGAGAGCTGCGTATAAAAAATCCATACTACAAGCAAAATCTGAGGCATGGTAAACATTTTGCACAAAAACCAGTAAGAAGTATGGAGTAGCTTTTAAAATGGCCAGCATCAAATCATTCACAACGAAGCTGCCTATGACCTGGTGCCGCAAGCAATAAATTTGGATCGAGAGAATGTGTTACAACATCTTTCAGATTCTCTTTTCATTACGAAAAAACCTATTTAGACATATAGCAGCGTACCCAGATGACTTTATGCTGGAATCAGGAGGCAGTTCACATAGACTTCTGGAAGATACAACTAATTCCGGCATAGAAAAATGTTTAGATCTTTGTGAGGAGCTCCAGCTATCAAATTCATCAACAGAAACTTCAGCTTTAGTGATAGGAAAACCATCTCAATTAAAAAGGAAGCCTATTTTCAAGATTAAGGGTGTTAGCATACCAAGACCAAACCAAATCATGTATCTCGGAATTATAATTGATAAACATCTATCGTGGATTCCACACATTGAAAACCTGTGAACAAAGATTGGCTGTCAAATTCATAATGTCAGAAGACTAGCACCTTCTAGATGGGGCATAAATTATAAGATCTTAGAAACATGTTATCTATCAGTAACAGAAAGGATCTCCTGTGCTATGCTGCGAGTAGTTAGGCCCTAAACTTGGACATCCATCCAAAGAGAAAACTAGAGTCAAAGGATAGCTCTTCTTCAGATTTCAAGGGCTTATCGCACAACATCTACAGTAGCGCTACAAGTGCTTTCCGGTATCCCCCAATAACATTGACAGCGCAAAAAGAAGCCATCATAGCGCAAGTTACGCGCCTAAAACAAACAGTATAGTGGAATAATCTTTATTATGATCACAAGGATTACGAACAAACAAAGGTTACCTGGTTATCGAACCCAGCAGTAGTAACATTCGCTTATACTTTGCTAAGTCATCACAAGAAATATCTAATTACATGAATATTTATACGAATGGCTTTAGAACTGATTCTGGAACAGCATCAGCCTACTGTGTTTTTTACGATGGCATGTGTGTCCACAAGTGGTCAACTCGTCTGCACTATGAAAATTGTGTCTTCCAGGCAGAGCTGCTCGCTATAAAGGAAGCTGTATTTTGAGTTAGCAAAAGTTTGCATAAGAATTTCATCATTTGCTCTGACAGTCTATAGAGCATCAAAACTTTTAAACAATATCAAACGAAGAATTGATTGCTCATCAAATTATAACTATCATAACCAACAGCATCTATCAAAAGTTTTTTATAGGATGGGTTAAAGGTCACTCGGGTGTTCTGGGAAATGAAGTTACAGACAGTTTAGCTTATGAGGCAACTTCAGATATATCTGTTCAGAGTGCAAACTTACCATATCCCTGTTCATTGCTAAGGTCACACCTAAATATTAATACCATAAAAGTGCAGCAACAGCAGTCGAATGAAAGTGAGAAAAGAAGAAAAACGTTCAACTATCTTCCCAGAGTATCTCAAAAGCAACTGATTTGCAGCAAAGAATTGATACAATTTTTCTCCGAGCATGTCTGTTTCCCTCCTATCTTTACAAAATCCAAAACAAGAGACACCGAAACTGTATTTGTGGTGAAATAGTATCTCCGAAACATTTTGTATTTGATTGCGAACTTACAAAGAACTTATCGCCTTAAAAGGCCCAGTAGGCAACATATGCCAATATTTGCCAAAAAACTTCTGGGAAATAGCTGGGCTAAACAGAGAATAAAATCTATAATTCAATTTCTAGAAGAAAATGAGCATATCCTGTGAATTATTACTGGTAACCTCCACACATTCGATCACTGTTTATTGCATATTTATTTGTAGTACTGGTAAATTTTGTTATAAATACTGCAATCAAATTAATTTTAAATTCACATTTGTTTTAATCATTGCAAATATCTTTGTATGTATCAATATAGTATTGGAAGCCATGTTAGTCTGTGAGATTTTTATGTATATGTTGTATATATAGTTTTGTATGTATAATTGCATAAGTAATTTTGCATATATATATTTTGTATATATCTTTGAAAATTATTCGTGGCATTTTGTATATGTAATAACCAATTTTAGAAATATTTATATATATATAGTTGCTCCCATTTGAAACAGTTCTGCACATAAGTGTTTATGGATGTGAAATATTTGTGAAATACTATCTGTATCTAGTATAGACAAACATATTGTATATAATTGTTTATCATTTTTATATTGGCATTAAGTTTTGATTTCTCGTTTTGCAGATATACCTCCTCCAGAGGCTGTAATTACTGTAAATCTTCGGGTCCATGCCTATAGGTGGTAAATCTGTAATCTGATAGTTTACCGGGTCGGAAATGAAATGTAAAGGCGTTACAGGGCGCTTACTCGTTGGGAAGCGGTCGCTCCGCAAACTTAAAAGAGTCATTCTGGTTGAAGAAGAAAAACACGTATGCAAATTTCATCTGGGGATGAAGAAGAATCCTTATGCAAATTTTCATAACACTGAATGTACGTCCGTATCAGTTTGCAACAGTTACTTGCAGCTCCAACTTTTGAGACGACATGCCTGGTCTGTTCAAGAGTGTTCGCCAATCCCTCTATCGCCTCTGTAAGACATGCATTCATGTTGGCGGTCGCTGTTTTGAGCCAGTGCTGTAATTATTGCTTATTAAATGTCATTTTATAACTTCTAAGTCGCCATTCTTGTGTTTTCGCCTGACCTCATCGGTTTCACCATTAAGCGCCCACAGATGCAATTACGTTTCATATCCGACTTGGCAAATTATGATGAAAAATGCTTGTTTTAGTGTGTACTACTACCTCGTAAAGTCTGGCACATCTTTTTGAATCTTTTTTATGCAATATGAAGCTGGCAAAATTAAACAAAAAATGACAATTTGTGTAGTACCAAGTACACTGGTATAGTACTGAGGACAATTGGTACAGTACCGATTAGTGTAGTACAAATAGTATCCGAGAGAAAATAACTTTAAAAGTGGCTTTTTTAAGATTTTCGGCTGGGCCTTGTTTTCTTCATTGTTGACAGACCGACAGCCTACTGAAAGTATTTCAATGAATAATTACTCATTTTGTGTGTTCAGGTGAGAGGTATACACTTTATACAGATTAATTTGGATTTCAAAAATTGAGAAAACATGATTTTTCAGCCAGTTTCATCATTGTTTATACATTACAATGTATACTACAGAACCAAAGTTAATCAAAGAAGGATTCTTTTATATGTCTTTATAGTAGGTACAGAGTTTTCTTTACATAGAAGAGCTTTCTAACAAAGTTACATAATTTCGTTTACATTGAAGGTTCATAGTTTTTCTCAAAATAAAAATTAACGTGCAATTAAACATTTATAATTTTACAGCTGCTTCTTAAAACATTACAGACAGATCCAGATAAAAAAATGTCCTCAACTCATCATTAATTTAAATTTTTGAACGCGTGCACCCTTGAAATGTTTTGATCATCCTCTTTCCTAGCTGACCCTTTCCTTATATTCTCTACTTATTCAAACCAAGTCTACAGGATGGAGGAATGGTGTTGTCAATTTGCACAAGTGTATAATGGATGTCTATGTCCTGGTGATCGAGATTTGGTGAGATCGAGATCCTGTGTGATCGAGATTTGGAGTACGATATTATCTGTATCTGTGTTACATAATTAACGGGCACAAATTTATTAGAAGTATAAAAATTGCAGCAGATTGGTTGCGAAATATATGACCAATCTATGAATTTGCTTAATTGTGCTGATATTGCTAGAATATTAATATTTCAGTTTTGTGATTGGGGGATACGTATTACGTCCGTTGCGCCGATATATACGGACTCTATTTTCACTGTTATTTATACGAATAAAAGTTATTTTATGCTGTGATTTTATATAATTACACTGTTTTATCTCCTAAACAACGCCCAGTATATATTCTAGTATTTCATATTTTTAACTGTCAATATTTCAACCACACTTCTTTATAATTAATACTTTCCCTGCAATACATGGTAATGTATAGAGAAGGTCTTGGAATCGTGCCGAAAATCGCAACTCGAATTTTCAACGGATCAACACGTTTTCTGACCTCAAGAACACACACAAAAAAAAACTATTTTAGAGCGACGTCTATGTGTGTGTCTATTTGTCTGTGTATGTAGATTTTGTATCCACTCTAACTGAAGAACTAATGGGCCAAATGTCACAAAATTTGGTAGATAAATCACTTTTAGGTTATCCTGGTGCTGATTAAATTTAGATACCACGCGGAAAAAAATAACCTACCTTTTTTGCAAAATGACCTCAAAAATCGTTAAATCTAAAAATAAAAGACTCCGAATGCTCAAATACATCAATTATATGTTTATTTTATACGTAATTTTTGACGACGAAAAATGTAAGACCAACCCTAGTACTCTAAGACTAGCCGTTCTCGAGATATTTTATTTTTTTGCATTTTCGCAACGACACCTTTGAAAATAAGCCCAGTAACCAAATGAAAACGGAAAATTGAATAAAAAGTGTACATTTAGGCTGTCATTATGCCAATTAAACTCAATTTAATGAATTATTGAAGAAATAAAGGGAACTCGAATATGAGTCTGCAGTGAAAATCATGTTTTGCCCACATCAGATTATTCTTTTCCCAGACCTTACATTAAAATAATATATTTACACGTCTTGTTACTCCTTTTATCTCTTCTATAAAAGATGGAAGTCTCGCCTTAATAAATTTTATCTATTTAAATTATTCTGAAACAAATTCCTGTAAAAGAAATGAAATCATTTTTCGAACATTCCGTTTATCAGTTCTCGTGAAATGTGAGATTCCTATTTTTCTATTTAAGAGGATTTTTATAAGAGGATTATCAGATCCCTAATACTTTCAAAAAATGTTTTTCTATGAAAGAAAAATTCGAAACTCTCCTTCCTGAAAAAATAAAAAAGCTGCTTAAAAAACCCATAAAATAACTTCTGATAACGCGGATTTATAAAATCAATGGCTGATACTTAAGGAAGTTATCTTCTTTCAAAAAATGTATTTTAAACACCTCTATTTTTCTTTTAAAAGGAATTATTGTTTTTGTGTCAAGAAATGTTTAGGGAAATTAAATACGTAGATGTTTCACGGGTGTTAATTATGAACGAATATTTTTCTAGCATTTTGTCCGTATGAATAAAGTATTTAAGCAATTTCTTCTTAATACTATTTAACCAATTGTCATTACATTTGGCGCACAGTTAGTGTAGTCAGGGGGTGACATAATTTTACTTTCTGGTTTGCGTTACTTATTCCCCGTGGTAAGGAGCGCCTATGCACCACGTTCACAAGACCCCTGTTCCCATGACGAAGGGGAGGATATTTGCAGCTTCACTTTTATAGAGGCTCCCCGAATGGCGGAAATCTGATACAATGTAATATTATAGTATAGAGAAAGTAGTTTTTTCGCGAAAATTTTCGAATTCAAAATTTTGAAAACAATACGTGTTTTAGGACCTTCCGAACACGTTTTGACAATTTTGGGAGGAATGTCCGCCTGCGCGTATGTATATCTGTATGTCTGTGATCGATGTCTTGTGTACACTGTAGCTACTACAGTATTATAGAACTTTCACAAAGCTGTATATATGGCTTTGATATCGAAAAATAAACTGGATAGAATTTTTCTATATATCGAGCAAAAACTTTGAAATTTATTTGAAATTTTGTACTTTTCTAACATGGTAGTGTAGAACAAAATTTGAAATAATTACGCATAATAGGGGATATTTATAGCTGAAGACTTAATTTTTAATTTATTATTATTGTGAAAATTAGCAAACAACTTGCACTCGTGGAAATGGTGGTAAATTATTCCTCCAAGTTAAATTTGAAGTATGGTATCAGTCTAAAGTATTTTTAAAGTCCTTTAAAGTGAAGGGTAATACTCTATAATTGTATTCATTTCAACAAACGACACCGAATTTTCAAAAAATATCTTATAAAATTTGAAAAGAAACCGCCACAAACTACTTAAAACTGGATTATTGTATGGAAAAGTCGGGTTGAGCATACTCCAGATTATGTCTTTACTCTGTTAGAGTCTATTTTCTAATTAGTACCAATATATAATCATCACATCTGCTCCAACAGTAATGCACATAATTCCCCAAAAGTAATGCACATAATTCCCCATTTGAACAACCACAAACAGGAATAGAGATATAGATTTCGTTTCCAACCACGATGTTTGAAAGGGAAGGCGACTATGTGTTCAACAGGCGACTTCCTTTGTATAAGGGACGTAATAACTTATAATTAAATACATAAGGAAAATTATTTATAAAATGAAGTTGCAATGCTCTGCATGGATCTTACGGATATTAAATTGACAGCTGGAAAGTGAAATATTTGGTAGCAAACATTTTGTCATACTTCATAATTTAGTCACTGTCAGTTGGTCAAAAATAGTTCCAGTCTATTGGACAAAAAAAGCCCTTTACCGTCCCATGTTAAAATATAATTTTCTTATTTTTCAGAGTTTTATGAGTACATTAACGTATTTTTTGAAGGATACAATAATTATAAATTCTTGTGCGGTACAAAGCTCATAGTATACAGTAGAATCTGTCAATATACTTTTCCCGATGAGGCACATTCATATTATTTGTCGTTTCCAGTAACGATGTCATTGCTGGATCTATTACCATATTGTTGTACATTCAGTCTACCATTTCAAGGTACACGGCTGTGACTTCACATTGTGATGTACATACAAATGATCAACATATAGAACTTAAATGAGGCCTGACATGGATTCAGCATCAAATCCTGAAGGAGATGGGGTTCACTAAGGATTTCCATTGCCGATATTCTTCTCCACTTCCTGTTCAAAAAATGTAATTTTACTTTATTTCACAGAATGGGTTATAGATGGGTCACAGAGCTTGGATGTTAGCTTATGTTAATATAGTAATAAATTTTAGAGAAGCAGGGTGGTTCATTAAGAAATTTCACTGAAAATTTCTTTCCCACTTCATTTTAAAAAATTACTTAAAGTATATATTTCTCAGGATCTGCTATGGATAGAGCTCAGATGATGACTGATAGGGATCCAGCATCAAGTCTGGAGGCGAAAGAGGCGGTTACTAAGAACTTCAATTTCCAAATCTTTCTATATATCCGGTTCAAAAATATACTTAAAACATCCATTTCTTAAAATTGGTAATAGATAAAGCTTAGATGATGACAGATAAGAATTCTGCAATAAAATTCCGGAGGAGGTAAGTTCACTAAATATTCCCACTTCCGGTTAAACAATTTTTTTAAGCATCGTATATCTGAGGATTGTGTATAGTTAGACCTTAGAGGATGGTCGATGTGTATTCAGCTTCGAATTAAATATGTTGGTTTGTTTTTATGCGTTTTTAGAGGCCGATTTTTCCTCAAATTCGCATCACTGTGCAAAATAAGTATACAAAAGAGAATGAAAATGCTAAGCACTTCACTCAATGCATTGTTCTATTAAGATATTCACTACGAAGGCATTCGCTGAAGTTGATCTCCTAGCCATAAGCCCAGCATCCCAACAAGCTGAATGATTGGGACTTAAATTATCTTTGCGTAACATTTGTCTAGCCTTTAATCAACATTTATATAACCATTTGAACAATTTGAGCCGTATTGTCTACTTTTAGATAATGGTTATACTCACATGTTTATAGACATTTTGTATTTATATGCAAATCTTCAATGTAAGAGTGTTGTTGTTGTTGAGACCCAGACCGTCCGACCTACCAGAAAGGTGTAAGGTAACTGTTTGGGCGGCCGGGAAGTGCCACCCAATTTAGACCGGAACCCAGTGGAGGAGGAATCCACAGGGACCGTACCCTCCTTCCCCTACCACCAATCTCTCGGAAGGACTTACGGACCCACATGTTTAACGTGATCGTACTCCGTTTGAACACGGCCGCACTTGTGGTAGCGTACAAATCCAGCGCGCAAACCACCGGGCTACCGCGCCCGAAATGTGCCAACAGCACGCGGTGTGAGGGTGTGACTCTTCTGGCCTGCTTCAGTAAGGCCAAATGAGTTGAGCTTCTACTCAAAAAAGCTGAATGAAAAAAAATACATAAAAGGTAACATGAAACTTTATCGATTCTTACGAACAGTCGTCAGTGGCAGCTCGTGCGTTTATTTCAAGGCAAAGACAGAAGAAATTTAGATGTTCAGAAACAAACAGAATTTATGGCTATTTTTCTTGACAGTTAAAAAAGTGTAAATGAAAATAGTATAATTAGTTAAAGGTGTTTTATTCAGATTATTTTACTTTTTTTGTAGTCTTCCAAGAACAGATGTACGATTCGTTATTACGACAGTCCAGTGATTAAATATTTAAACATCAAGTACAACAAAAGATGTAATATTTATAACACAAATAAATTTATTTATATATATATATATATATATATATTTATATATATATATATATATAGTGATAAGTTACTTTCTATTTTTATCCTTAGTCTTGGTCTATAGTTACTTATTTGTAACAGATGCTAGAGATGGGTTTTTTTTTGTACTTACATGTAGTTTATGCACAGTCTTGGATTAAAATATTTCAATTTTTCTTATATATATATATATATAATCTTATAATAATAATAGACTATAGTTTATGATATTTTTAGGAATGAAATAATAATTTGCAATCAAACTTGCTTACGTGTATAATTACTACAATAAGGTATTCTATTTCAGTATCAACTGGAGTCCAAGGTGGGACAAAACTCTACGAAAGCGCCTACGAAAGCGCTTTCATGATTCTAATCTCTTACAAGTTCATTTTTATAGATTCAATCAATAAAACAAGAAAGTTAATAACTTTCAATTATTTTTATTTTTTAAGTTTAAACAGAAATGTAAAATCCCAAAACTTACTAACTGGCATTGCTCTTTCGTTTGTTTAGATACAAAGTTCTATCATGATGCCAAACGCTCAAATTTCCCATTACCATCTCACAAAAACAAAAATTTTGGGTTCTAAAAAAAATCATACTCTGCTCACATCAAATGTTTTTTCACATATATGAAAGAATTTTTATAAGAGGATTACCTAATCTTATTTCTAAAACTTTAAGAAATATTGCCATAAGAAATATTTTTGAGCTACTGGCACTATATCTCTGGAACAAAATCAATAACTTCCGCTTGCGGAAGTATTAGATCAAACAATACGAAGCGCAAACAGAATTATTTTAGTTATCCAATAAAATGGTGTAAACATTTTATATCTGAAAGAAATATTCTAAAATATTCTTAAGTAATCACATTAAAGTGAACATAAAATAATTTTCTAGAAATCTGGGTAATTAGGGTTGACTCAAGAACGCATATTTTAATAATAAGGAAGTATTAAAATGAGAATCAATAAAATTTTTCTTTCTGTATGTCTATAAATTAATTGAATCTTTGCAAAAATATTATGAGGTATACGGAGGTGTTTCCAAATGATTGCATAAATAACTGTATCTTGAATGATTTATCGTAGACACTTGGTCTCAATTTAAGGAATACTTAAATAAAAAATACTTTTATCACATTCAAAATTTGATCATGTACCACCTATTAGAATAAAAGTACAAGTCATATTTTTATAAAGACCTCTTAGAAAACAATTTCAAATTACAAACACACTATCTGAAAGCCATACAGTCAAGCAAACCCTTTCCACTGTCATACGATCAAAATTAAATGCGATGTCTTTCATTAAAGTTTCCCAACAGATAATTGGTGACTGTATAAATTGCTAAAGATAGGTACTTATGTACTTTTTTGAATGAACATTTTATGTAATGAAATTCAATATATGTACGACCCCTAAAACCTATGTTTTTGCCTCTTTATTTTGTCGGACTAAGCACTGAGCAATCCACTATGTAGTACTACGACTTAACTGACAAATATATTACTTTTACTAATATATGACTAATACATAAGTTTTTGTGGTCTGCATAACCGCATCATATCATTCGGCGGCGAGCGTAGAAAAAAAAGCACTATTTTTCTCTATTTTAAGGGTCTATTTTAAGGGTCAGTAAATTTTCTGCCCTATCCGCGCTTTGTTAACTTTCGCGGCACACATATTTCGCCGAAATTCTGCTCAAACAGTTGCGAAATATTTTCTTATAGATAAAATGCTATGCTTAGATTATATTAAAACTAAATTTAATACCCAATAAAACATAGAATATATGTTTTATTTTAATTTAAAATATTTTTGGTGCTGCCATCTGTTGTCGTAATTTAATTCATACCGACTATTTTTATTTTTTAATAAACATTTTTAAATGTCTATTTCTTCTAATACGCTATTAAATACAACAGATCATATACAGTAAAACCTGTAAAGTTGGACACCTCTATATGTTGGACACCTGTCTATCTTGGACACAATTCGGTGGAACGGAACGAATTCCTATGTTTTAACATGTATATAATACTGTCTAACTTGGACACCCGTCTATCTTGGAAGTTGGACGCTGTTTACATTACTAAGTTGGACAAGTTCCTAAAAATTGGCGTTTGCATAAAGGAAGTAACCTACCACTTTTGATCTTTCTTATCTATCCCCAGGGATTATCTTTTGTTGTTGATCCCTAGAAGTATTCCATTTTTGTTGTTATCACTTCCAGGAAGCTCTTATCTGCCCACGTTTCTTTCTTATTGTTGCTAAGGGGTCGCCCCTCCCCACCATTCCACAACCCTCAATTATGTATCAGAACCTTTTTGTTATCACTTTGTTTACACACACAACAACAACACACTTGAAGAATGAACATTTGTAGCTTCCCTACCCCATCTTTGCATTGTCCAATTAGATTTCGGCATCTTCTGAATAAAAAGGGGTTTATCTACCCACAAAAGTCACATTTGTTTCTTAGTGCATTCTGGAAAGGTGACTGTGATTTTAGTGACATACATATTAGTTTTTAATAATGAGTAAACGTAAAGTAGTTGAGCTAACTATTGAAAAGAAAAAAATAATTATTGATTGCTAGACAAAAGTGACAGCTGCAGAAGTTGGCAGAGGAGTTCCGCATATCAAAATCTACTGTTTCCAATATAAACAATAAGAGATCTGATATGATACATGCATGGGAACTGAACTGCTCTGGAACAAGAAAAAAATCTGTATCATAAGTATTTTGTAACAGTAATTACAATATTTAATTAAAACCATTGGCTTATTAGTATTTTCTATATGTTAAAAATGAAGTCTTTTGATGTGCTTTATTGAAGGATGAAAATGAAATTTTATCACACTGTCTATGTTGGACACCTGTCTAAGTTGGACGCTTTTAGGGGGAACCGTGAGTGTCCAACTTAGACAGGTTTAACTGTATAATGCCATAATCACGGAAACGTAATTGAACTTGGACTTGAAGACAAAGGAACTTGAAGACAAAACTGCAGTCCTCAGTGATGTACATTCAGATCCCTTATCAAATTTATAGAATGATAAATTACCGTTCCGTGATTGTGGCATTATTATATATGATTTGTTGCTGTATTTAACACTGTATTAGAAGGAATAGATATTTAAAAATGTTCATTAAAAAGTAAAAATAATCGGTATCAATTAAATTACGACAACAGATGGCGGCACCAAAAATATTTTGAATTAAAATAAAAAATATATTCTGTGTTTTTTAGGGCATTAAATTTAGTTTTAATATAATCTAAGCATTGCATTTTATCTTTCAGAAAATATTTCGCAGCTGTTTGAGCAGAATTTTGGCGAAATATGTGTACCGCGAAAGTTAACATAGCGCGGATAGGGCGGAAAATTTACTGACGCTCACCCTTAATGTTAAGAAATAGAGAGTATTCACCCTTTATATTGCATAGCTGCATGATTCATTATTTTTTATTGCTGAAAAATACTACTGATTCTTTGGCTTTAACTTTATTATTAATTTCCATTCATGCAAATTAGAATGTATAGGAAAATATTATTACGGGATTGCAGATTCAAATTCGAGTTTTCGACGGAAGAGGAAATTCGAAAGAAATTTGGTACAATAATTAAAATCCGTGAATACTGGATGACAATTGTTTTAAAACGCAAAAAATTGTTCAGAACTTCCGTAAATTTTCGAGTGTAATTTTGAAAAAAATCATCAAAAAATTAAAACCTTTAAAGCAGTTACGCAAATAGACATTTCTTATGTAATATTTCCTTATAAAACAATTAACATACTTTAGAACGTTAGCACGAACCGTTATCGAGATATTGCACATTTTTCAAAAAAATTATCAAAAAGTTATATTAAATAAAAGAAAATATTTCCTATTGAGAAACATGTTCACTTTTCATATGTAATACTATGCGATAAATTTGGTGACATCATTCTCGTGGATCTAGCTCGTTCCATTCATGAGAAAATATACTTAGAGTAATACTTTTGTACTTGAACGCCAATAGTCACTATCTGCTGTAAGAATAATTTATTTCTCCGTCCATAACGCTTGGCGAGATTTTGGCAACGAATTTAGCGTAATGTCGCCAACTTGACGACATTTTTAAATGCTGCCATATCAACGAAAATCTCGTCAAATGGATATAAATGACGCTAAATCAATGAAAATGACAACTAATTGAAGAAAATTCAATATCTTAGAAAGAATATGAGTATCTACTATAAGAATAACATTTTTTTTTAAATGTCAAAGTAGTAAATTCATTGCATTATATAAGGAAAGTCCTGTGCTGCCCATATCAGATTTTTTTTTACTTTATTGCACTGTTTTAATTTTTCTTTCTCGATACGTGGAATTTGTCGCGAAGTTTATAACTTTTAATTTCTTATACGAAATATAAAGATAGTATATTGTTTTAACGAAAATTTTTGATTTCACTTAAGTACGAGCACTAAAGCGTAGCGAGCGTTAGCGAGTAAGAGGTGAAGGTGCCGGCGAGTGTAATGAACAAGTGGAGAAAGCGTCAGCGAGCACGGGACACGTAGGAGGTAGGATTGTTTGAGAGACTGGAGAAAGAATTTTTAAGTTCTTAAAATTGGGAATAAAATATTATATACCTTACTTTAACTGTTGTATTACCTTCTTTTTCAAAATTTTATGATTTCTTAAATTTTATTCCACGGTAAGTACTATATAATACAAAATCGATTTAGGCAATCAATTTATTTTAAGGTATTTATATTTTTTATTACAAAAATCAGATTTTTTTTTTCTCTTTTGCAATCTTTACATTTTAGTAATTTTTACGAAAATTTTTATACTTAATTAATCAAAAAGCCTTAGTTAATATTTTTAAATGACCGATTAAAACTTTTCGAATAATCAGTCAAAGTTTTTAATAGATTCCCAAGACTAAATTAAAATTAATTTAAAATTCATAATGCTAACCGAATAAAACATCCCCCAAAACTCTAAATATGCATTCAGCAAAATATCTGTATTTCAACAAACATATATATATTTTGTAAATTAAAAAATATTCTTCGCAGATAAGAACAAATGAACAATATTTCTAACACGTATTTATTTTCTTAATTATGAGGCATTACCTTTCTCATTTTTTGCTGCTAAAGAAATTGTTCTGTCATCGCTGCCTTAGTCCAGTAATAATCCAGAAACCGAACCGGAAAATCTATTTTGAATTCAAAAATCGGTTAAGCAGAATGAGCGGAAAGTTACCCAAAATACAATTTTAAAGTCATATAATATTACTGAGAAATTCAGAAAATAAAAAAAATTCACTTGAGTGACACTAATACAAGGGTCACACTGAAATTTTTGAGATAGGGGCAGACGATATACGCTAGAAAAAAACTAATGGTCGAATGTTTAAATTTGAACACTTTTATGTCCGCAGACGATAATGTGTGGAAGCAATTACAATTTAGCTATCGTAGAATAAATTTTGAAAGAAAAGGCAATGACGTGAGAGCATTATCGAGCTATGATTTTAAGGTGGGACTAAATCAAAAATAATGCCTTCAACGTCTACAATTAGCATATGAAAATGATGCTCTATCTCGTGCCACTGTATTAAGATGGTTTGCAGAGTTTAGAAGAGGTCGAAATTCTCTCCTGGATGAAGAACACGCAGGGGGACCTATGTCAGCTGTAGTCCCAGAAAATGTGTCGGCCATTCGAAAAATGTTAATCAATGATAATCGCTGTACCTACCAAATGATACAGAAGGAACTTAACATTGGTTCCGTAGATATACATAAAATTATTAATGAAGAACTGCAAATGAAAAAATAAGTTTGTCGTTGGGTCCCCCATAATTTAACAGAATACCAAAAAGCGAAACGTTGCAGAATCAGTAAAGAAACCATAAAATTACTTACAGATGATGGACACCGCGTTATTTCTAAAATTATAACCGGTGATGAAATGTTCATACCGTTTTTGACGTTCCAACACGTCAAGAAAGTAAAGTATGGATCTTTGGAGATGACCCCAAACCAACAATGGTGAAAAGACAACGAGCAATAAAAAGGTAATGTATGCCATGTTCTTCAGAAGTACAGGTCCGGTCAAAGCCATAAGGCTAGAGGGACGGAAGACATTTACACCTAACTGGAACACTACTAACTGTCTTCCAGAAATGCTTCAGGAAGTGAATATTAGGGGAATCATGCTTCACCTTGACAATGCATCGTCTCAATCATCAAGAATGACAGTCGGATATTTTGAACTAAAAAACATAAAAGCGATAGAACATCAACCCTATTCTCCTGATCTTGCTATGTTGAAGGCTCATCCTTTCCGACTCGTCCAAAGTCTTGATCAGCAGTTTGGATGGTCGTGATCTTGTTCTGTGTGACTTTTGAATATTTTTTAATCTAAAAGTAAAAAAATTACGTGGGCGTCGTTTTCATTCCGAAGGTGAGATTATTGAGGTTATAAAAGCATGATTTTATTGATTCCAAGAAATGGATAGCTTGAAACATTTAATCTTTGGACAATTTGCCTACAAAAGTGCATTGATGTTAGAGGGGGAGTACTTCAAACACTCCTAAAATTTGCTAAGTTTAACGTTTACCACGCGGTATCTCAAGAGTTTATATATATATATATATATATATATATATATATATATATATATACTGCACAACTGAAAACTCAACATCATGAAGAAATTCACGAAATTCATTCTCCTTACGAAATTTATAGAATGTAATTATAACATGGAGATGCGCAAATGATCAAAATATCCTACCTGAAAAATGAAAGCATTGAACTTTATTGACATTAGAACAATATAGAACAAGCTTACCGTGAGCGGCTATGCAGAATTGAAAACGATGAGGCATCCCGGCAATAAGATGGTCAAAGGTGTGCTGAGTGATCGCATTCCACACTGCATGAAATTGGATTTGTAATTAAACATGGTTTGCTGGAATTGGGAATTCTCTTACGGCGACTCAAGATGTCCCAGATCTGCTCAATTGTGGTCAGTTGTAGTCAAGTAACCGGTGAAACGGTAGGTGTCGAAAAGGTAGTCTACCTCGGAGTTCTGCCACATGCAAACATTTTCGAAATGTTTGTGCCGAAACCACGTTACCTGTAATGTGGGGAAAATGTCGTCGTAACACAGTTACTGTGGTAAACAGCTGGAACACCTGGTGGCTGTGGTACACCTGGAAGCTCCACTACCTGATCTTCATGTCGTTTCGTTGACTCTCAAGAACCGTAACACACACCGTTGAACGGTGTTCACATGACGACCCAATTATTCATCGATCTTTCGAAGGCTCCAGCCACCCTCACCTAAAACAAAGATTTTTGACTACAACTGAACGTATGCGGTTCGTCGACGTACTCTTGCATGATGATTTTTACTACCTAAAACCAATGACATATTATATATATAAGTAGTGTCTATACGCACGTCTTCTTTTACACTAAAAACATGATTTCATAGCTTATTTTATCTTTTTTTTTATAAAAAAAAAGGTCTCGATCCATTTTAATATTAAAAATATGATTTTTATAGCGATAAAGGTGTATATATACCTTTTTTACATTTAGACCAAATTTTAACAGTGAATTACTAAACTTTTTTAGTTAAAAAGCTTGACTTATACATATTAAAAGTATGATTTCACAGTGAATTATTTAAAATAAATAGAAAAAAGAGGACCTCTAAATGAGTGGAAGACCTCTAATATATTAAAAATGTGTATATATACCTTTTAACAGTGAATTACTGAACTTTTTTAGTTAAAAAGCTAGACTTATACATATTAAAAGTATGATTTCACAGTGAATTATATAAAATTAATGCCTGAAAAAAGAGGACCTCCAAATGAATGGAAGCCCCCTGTTTTTAAAGGGTGGGGTTGAGGCCCCCCTTTTTTTATAAATTAAAAAGAATTATAAAAATATCAAAATTAAAAAAAAGAAGACCTGACAAGTTTAGATAACATATTGATGATTTAACACGATCCCAAAATAGGATCGTCTCAGAAAATGATAAATATAAAGAAGAATATAATATTATAAATTATATAAAACATAGAAAATTGATACATGGTTTCCTTTGATAATTTTCAGATGGGGAAACATATACCCCACCTAATACAATTAAAGAAAGATCTTAAGAAAATCTTTAAAAATGATTAAGCTTTCTCTAATTCATATTCGTATTTATCATCAATCATACCCAAATACTTAAATATATATCTTACTTTATTGATTCATCAGAAAGTTTTCCATGCTTATTCGCAAGGTAATACTCTTTTTATTCACCATCTAACTTTACGATTACTGAATCTCCATATTTAGTATTAATTTTTCTCAATGATATCAGATCATATTTCCCAGGATTTAAATCATATAATTTAAACGTTTTAGAATAACCTCTCAGTCTAATGAACTCTTCCATTTTAAGAAGCGAAAATAAAGCGACTTTGATTTTAATGGTTTGTTTATCAATGCCAGTCGAAAGGAGAGAAAGTGTTTTCAACCTTTACTTTGAGTAGAAGTAGAAGCAATCTTGATTACGTCAACTTTCTCTATGACGTCCTTCATTACGTAGTGTTACGTCCTTCAATGAGGAGAAAAAACTATTTATTTTGCTTGTCGGAGATTTTCGCAAGATGGCGCCATCAATCGGACTCCCTATTTAGAATTGTATATATTTTTATGTCTCATTTTATAAACATTATTTTCGCTATTTTTTGATCAGATAAATTAAAACTATTGATCTTTTAAAGTATACTCGCATTCTGCTTGAAAATTGACTCGTTTAAAGTTGTTTTTAGTTTTCAATGTAAAGGTTATATTAATGAATTGTCTTCATACGTCGGGTACCCATGGCAGAACGGTTTGCGCGCGGGGCTATTAACATCAATGCCCCAGATTCAAATCCCGACCTCTACCGGGTTGTTAATCAATTCAGGTTGATGGTTTATTGAACTATTGCCGGAGCCAAAAATGACATGTCAGCTGCTCTCGTCGTTGTTCCAATAGAGCAGCACTCATCGAGATTTAATAAGTGGTGTTCTGAATCTTGTGAATTCTATGTCTAATTGATGTTATATGTTTGTATTGTCCTTCTATCTTCCTATATGATAGGCCTGTGGGCCTAGTAGGGGGTGATCTGGAACTCTGGTTCTAGAATTCGAAAACAGCTGTTGGAATCAGACTTCTAGATGACCCCCTGGGCACGGTGGGCCATTTTGCTATTTTTTTAATAAATAGATTCACTCAAGACACTGCAGATAATGCCATGAGTATGATCATAAACACTCATCCATTTATATAGAATTATTTTTAGAAACATTTTTATAATGTCCTAAAGCTCTAGTATAAATACCATCTTCTAATATAAATCTTTTATCATCTTTTGCTGATAAAGCTATCTTGTTCATTTGAATTGTATACAATTCATGTTTCTTTCTTCTAATTAAATTTTGTGTTCTATATTGATCTTTTTTATTCAATAAACAGTCTTTATAATCTTTAAATGATATTCTGTTTTTAACGGTACTTCTCTTAGTTCCTTTAGACTTCTTAGTTTCAAATTTTTTATGGTTTTCCTTAACTTCTTCATTATTATTGTATTCTTCAACACTCGGTTTTTCTAATCTTATTGAATACATTTTACTTCTTAAACCTACAAATTCTTCCATAATCACACCGCTATTTTCATCTTTCATTTTACCTAATTGTTTTTTATTACATCTAGGCATATTATATGGATTATTTAATTGATAATCAGATGTATCGAAATAATCAATCATTGACTTCATATCTTCATAAAAGTCATCTGTTTTAATATCATATATAAAACTATATGTTTCCATGTATAATAACTTAATATTATCCTTATATCTCGGTTTCATAACATTATAATGAAAATCATACATTAAATGTTTAGATAAATCTAATATACTCATTCCAACGTAAATCGGTTTATTAAAAAATAGTTTTGTTTTTTTCATGTGAACAGCTACCAAATTTTCATCAAAAATAGTTCTACATTTGAAATTAGGTTTAGCAATTAATTTTTTAACTTGATCATAATTACAACATAATCGTACATCGATTCGTTTTCTTATATTTTCCATAGTTTTCCCAAATACTGAATTATTCATCAATTTATAAAATCTTTCTCAAAATCATTAGCAGCTCTCTTTCTCATTTCAGTGTTTAAATCTATATATTTTTTCAACCAATTCGATTGTTTAAATTGTAATACTCTATGCACTCTTGCAACCTTTAAACCCATTTTCAAATATTGTTTTAAACTTCTATAATGAACTACATATTTCTCTTTATCATATAAAGTTGTTAATAACTTACCTTGTTTCGAATTTTCAGGAATTCCATTTTCAGGACATAATGGTAAATCTAAATGATAATCATGTAACTCTTTTGGATATCTTAAGCTAATTTCAAATATATATCCATTCTCTGAATCATCTTTTATTTTATTGTTATACAATTCACGTTTATAATTTTTTTCATAATCATTACACCAATTAAATTCTCCATATGGTAAATATTGACTCATAGCCCATCCATATAAATTATTAGCATCTAAATACATTAAATAATTAGATTCTTTACTATTATCATAATTTTTCATATATTTATTATTTGCTTTTCCATATCTATTACAACATTGTGAAACACCTCCTCTTAAACCTTTTTCTATCATGAGAATCATATCATAATTATTTAATAAATCTAATTTAACATTTGTTTTTTTTAACATTGCATCCCAAGATAAACCAGGAGCAGTAAAATCTGGATCTAATTTATAAGTTTTTAAACAAACATCTCTAAAATTTTCAAATACATCTGTTAAAATTAATACATCTGTTTTGACATATAAATCTGTACATTCACCTAAATTTTTTATATTAAATTCTTTCCAAACACGTTGAGCATGTTTATATTCTTCATCAGTTATATTACATTCATTCAATTTATTATAAAGTTTTTCTTTTGAAGGTAATTCTGTTTATTTGTATTTATCTCTAGAATCCATATTATCATAGGGATATACACTTTTTCTTGTAATGAGATCTAATTTATCATCAGGAAAATGTAATGATGTCCCTCTAAATTTTGATTTTAAGTATTTAAAATATTTCATTTTCGGTATTTTTGGAGGACATCTATTTATTTCATTCTCTGGTCTGAAGTTTTTTGATAAATTATCTAAACTGCAAGACATAAATTTAAATGAATCAATAAATCCCAATTTCGTACCTCCTATTTTTTTCTGAAACATATATATTTTTCTTCAGTATTAGGTATAGCATCTATTTATGATTAATCAAATCCAAGTTCTTTTATAAACAAATGAGAATCATAACCTGTTAAATTATGGATTTTTACTGGAATAAATTTTGGAATTTGATAATTTAAATTACAAACATTATGAGCAGGACCCCTATATTTTCCAGTTAAATGAGAATGATCAATTACTTTTTCATCCTTTAAGATTTGTTTTTCACATATATGACAAATATTAGTTCTTTTAATGATTTTCATCGAACTCTATTATTGATTTGATACTTTCATATTTTTTAGTTTTTCCTTCTATAAATTTTTCAATTTTAAGAGTATCCTCTTTTAACATCGCTACAAACTTTTTGATTGTATCAGGTCCTCTATAAACAACAGGAGGTTTAAAGTATTCATTTTCATATTTGATATAATAACAAAATGCATCTGCTACATTTTTTTTATATTTCATAGTATATGATTTAGTTTGATCTTGCCCACGTGTATCAATTTTAGTTAAGAGACATTCAAAATCAGCATATATAGTAAATGGTACTCTCATTTTTCTTTCATGATTTTTAAATTGAATAACTTCATCTTTTTAGGCATATTAATTGTGACAGATTCTTTCTCTTTACAGTATTCCATATGTATCTTTAATCTTTCCTCAGAATAAAAATGATTTAAACATCTATCACATAAAAATATTTGATTATTAGTAATTTGTGATCTGATAAAACTATTCATATTTTTAATCCAACAAAAATGATCATTTTTTTCATCTCTCATATAAAACAAGTTTACATGTTTTTCTAATTTATTGTTAGTTATTCTAAGTGGATAAATTGAACCATCATAACTATAAACATTTACAGATATATTATTTAGTTTTTCAAATTTCTTAATATTGTCTGATGAAACAGGAAAATCAATTCCTTTAAAATTTAATTCATCTTTATATTGTTCATATTTTGATACTCTTTGAGGATCTTTTTTTACAGGAAAAATTGCTGATAATATAGACCACATAAAACATTTATTATCTTTATTTTTTACATTTATTATAGCTTGTTTAGATTTAATGTTTTCAGGTAAATCAATATAACCTGATCATATCAAGGGTTGATACTTATTTATTCTCAATTCTAAAAATTGAATTTCTTCAAGACTCCAACCAGATCCTTTTGATATAAACTCATCAGATGCATTTATTAATTTGTCAATAACAAAATCATAAAAAGTATGTAAATCATTAGATTTTAATATAATTTGATTCTCAGTTTTGAATGTAAATTTTTGAATTTCTTCATTCAATTTATACAAACAAAACAATTTATAATTTACCTTTATTCCATTAAATTCTTTCAAAATTTGCTTTATTTTTTCTATTACAAACTTTCTTTTCTCTTCTAAAAATTCTAGAGGGATTTTAATATTATTACAATTATTAATTCTATATGATCTTAATCTGGATTTATAAGCAGTTTCATATTCCTTAATTTCTACATTACCTTCATCATTTAATAATGCTTTTTTATGTTTTCGACTTGATATGTGATTTTCTAAATGTTTATAATATATACCGCAAATAATATATTTTCTCTTTTGTTTTGATCTTTTAATCATTAAGTCTTTCTTTATATGTTTTTCTTCATCTTCAGTTTTGTAATATTTACCGCATATACGAAATTTTCTATCTTCTGTAAATAACTTTTCAAGATTTTCTTCTAGTGTAAATAACTTTTCTTCAAGAAAGAAAGTTACAGATTTAAAATCATTACTATTTTTATCAAATCTTAAACTAAAAGAATCAAACATTTTCTTAATTTTATTACGTTTTTCAGGGTTTTCAATAAATATTTTTTTCTTTTTATCTAAGTATGTTGACAAATCTAAATTTAATAAATCTACAAAAACAGGTTTATATTCACCTGTTTTTCTGATATATTTAATTAATAATCTAATTAAATAATCCTTCTTACAGCCTTTAGATTGTTTAATATTCAATTGTTTTACTACTTTTCTAAGTTCACCAATAGTCTTTGTTCTTAGCTGCATATCCATTTATTATGAAATATTTTTTTAAATACTTTTCACAACTCGCTTGATATGATAATTACTTCTCAAATGTTTTTGTTTATGAAGATATGTATACTGTTTTCCACATTCACAATTATATTTTGTATAACAAATCTCAGATTTTCAAATTTTACAAATACTGTCATGATTAAATTTACCATAATTACGATGTTTATAGAAATCATCTATTGGTTTTATAATCTTACAGTGTGTGCATATTCTTGTCACATCCATTTATTACGATTTATTTTTTAAAAAGATTTCACTGAAATCATTCCAGATTTTTTCATATTTCTTTTTGACTTTATAACAAAGTCTTTGAACCTTTATATTATTTTCAATTTTAAAAAATCACAAATCTTTTTCATAAAATAATAATAATTAACTGATTTCTCATAATACATAAAATCTAAAAATTTTAAAAACATTTCCTCAACTTCTTGAGTAATATTATACCTCCTTTTTGATCGATTAAAATAACCAATTCTACTTTTATTTCTTTGTTTTAAACTCTCGTAATCTATAATATAAAAATATTCATCATCTGAATGCATTAATATCATCTTTAAATTATATGCTACTTCATTATCTAAAACTTCATTATCTGAAACTTCATTATCTGAAATATCAATCGATTCAACATAGTTACATTCGTATATTTTCAAAGATTTTAGATGATAAATATGCCCCCCCCCCCCAGATCTGGGGGGACCACTTTTAAAAGATATTTCTGGTCATATATGTTCTTGGATTTCTAATCGATAAGTAATTGGATCTGTTTTGATTACTTCAGAAACCATAAAAATTTCCTCCGTAAATGTAGAATCAGCTACTTTCCTGAATGTTTTTTTAATTGTTGATATTCTAACTCTATCCCCTATCTTAAATTTAGTTTTTTTATGATCTTTTTCGTATATAAATTTTTATAAACTTGAGATTCATTTTCGTCTCGACTAGCCTCAATGGGTGTCATTTTAATAGATCTATGATATGAATTGTTATAATTATTAAGTAATTTGGGTAATACAGCAATATATCTTTTAGTATTGTTAGCGTGCATATATTTTATAATTTTTTCTCTTATCCTTCTATTAAATCTCTCAGCTATTGCAGATTTTATTTCTTTATTATAAGTCGTAAACCAATGTATATTATTATCTTTGAATAATTTTTGTCTAACTTTTCCTGTAAATTCAGTACCTTCATCAGTCAATATAAATTTTGGTATTCTTTCTTAAAAAACTTCTTTAAAATCTTGTACGACTTTTTCAGATGTTTTTCTTTTTATAGGGAAAGCCCAAGCATATTTATTAAAAGCATCTATAACTGTTAACAAATAATTAGTTCCATCATTATATTTGCTATAATTTTTTATATATAACAAATCAGCGTCAAATTGATTA
Organism: Amaurobius ferox; assembly: GCA_951213105.1. Lineage (NCBI taxonomy): Eukaryota > Metazoa > Arthropoda > Arachnida > Araneae > Amaurobiidae > Amaurobius > Amaurobius ferox. The sequence goes on along the minus strand of OX578148.1, from coordinate 55,565,717 downwards.
TTACTGTTTGGAACATAAACTCTCCTTCTTTTAAATTTACGAATGACAGGTTTATATCTAGTATATACATCTTGTTCAAGTAAAAATTCTTCAACATTAGGTAATCCTGTTTTCTTTTCAATTCTTGAATACCGCAATAACCTGTTTCTGGATTATAATATGTCTCTCTTAAAATTTTCATCCTAAAAAAGTAATCTTTTTACTTCCACAAATTGTAAAAATACATTTACCAACTGGTTTATTATTTTTAGAAGTAGTTTCATGATAATTTTTAGTTTCGGTTTTCTTTTTACACTTGACACAATACATATTAAAAGAAATTCCTAATCCAAGAATTTTTTTAGCTTTAATAATAGGTTTAATAATTACTCTATCTAATCTTTCTCGAAATGTTGGATCTTGTATTGCATTTAAATCATATATTAATTCTTGATCAGCAACATGTCTCTTTTTTGTATCTTTTGTTTTACTATAAGAAATATCATGTTTTTTACAAGCTTTATCAACTCTATTTATTCCTGGATCACGACGTTGTAATCTTTTTTCTATTTTTGTAAATGGACCACAATATTGATATCCTGGTAAATGCATTTCTGGAGGATTTATTTTATCTTGTAACCATCCAACAATATCACCACCTTTCATTTATTTAGGATGAATAAATTTATATCCATTCAATTGCATTTGTTTTACATATTTTTCAACTGGATTATATTTTAAACTTTTTATGATATCCTTTTCTTGCATATAAATTTCTTTTTCTGTCATATCCTTAGCTTTAAACGAATTAATGAGTTCTTTATAAAAATTATAACAATGTCTATATTCTTCTTTCTTTTCTGCTATTTTTAATGCAAGATCAATAACTTCTACTATTCCAACCGATAAACTTAAAAAAGCAAGCGGAAGAAAGGCTATTGCTGATAAACCCGTTCCACTTAGAATGACCTTACTTACTGATAATGAAATACTTATCTTTTGATACAAATTTCTACTCTTTCTGTAAACATACAATCTTTTTTCTAAATATTCTTCCATATCATTTATATAGAATCAAATTTTTTCTGTATCTCATTTTAGGATTCACTAAATCTAACATTAAATAATCGTATTGTTTTTGAACACTTTTATTATATATTTGTTTGAATTCTTCAGTACTTAATTTACCATCTATCTCTCTTATAATCTGTTGCATTTCTTTTGGTTGTAGATTGAAAAATATAAAGTAATTACAGTTCTTTCTTATATTGATAGGTGTTGTATAATAAGACTGCGATAAATATATTATGGATGCGTTTTTCTTTCTACCTCTGATAAATAATTCCTGAATGGTTTTTTGATCTTTCTCAGTCACACAATCATCGAAAATAACTAAATTCTTTAATGTAGGATTTAAATCATCTACTGTAATAAAATCATCTGAAGAAAAGAATAATTATTTTTTGTATTTATCATATAATTCTAATAATGTTTTCTTATTCTTCTTACATTTCAAAGTATATTTATCTTTCTATATCTTTCTATATCTCTTTCTATATCTTCAAACATTGTATATATTTCTTGTAATTTAGAATATTTAGGTTCGTATAAATCTTTTGCACATATATATAGTGCATCAAAATTTAAAAAATCGTAAATCATATTTAACAGTAAATTTGTTTTACCTGAACCTGAAGGTCCTGTTATAAGCAATCTAAAAGGATGTTTTGGTAACAATGGATGTTGTTTAGGATCAGGTAACTCATCTGGTTCCGTGTAATCTTTAATTTTTATCATTTATATAACAGTAAAATTTACTGTAGTAAAAAATGAAATTAGCTGCAGTAAAAAATTAATATTATATAAATGAACAAATTAGAAAAAGAACGAAAACAAAAGCTTATAAAGCAAATAAAAAATTCAATTAAATTAGTAAAATTAGAAAAGAAATAAGAAAGAATAGTGAAGATCAACTAAAAGGAAAATTAGATATTCAAAAAACCTTAGAGGAATTTCATAAATCAGTCATTCAAGAAATTGAAAAATATGAAAAATCAAATAAAGAGGTTGTAAAAAGTATTCAAAATGTTGTAGAAAATATTTCACATTCCATCTGTAGAAGAGCCAATTGAAGCTGTGAAAGAATTAGTATCTATTACTTATGATATCGATCAAAATTTAAATTTAAAATATTTAAAAGAGGAAAAATTATGCAGACCTTCAGTATTTTTAAACGATCAGGAAAAATTGGAGGAGATGTATGCAAAATCTAAACATCTAAAAGAAGGATTATCAAAGAAAAGAGGCAACTTAAAAAGCACAATTTCTAGGGCTAAAAATTTTTCAGAAGAGGAATTAAATCAGAAAAAGAACGAAATAGAAGAAATTAAAAATAAAGAAAATATGTTGCAAAATTATATGAATAGATTAAATCTGATTCGAAGTAGTAAAGATATAAAGGTTGGTAAAGGATTGGATGTATTATCGAATTTAACAGAAAAAATATGTAATGGAAGTAAATCAAAGAAATTGTATAATCAAGTAGTTTTATTGTTAGATATGTCATTAAAAGATGGAGAAATTACTTATAATGATGTACAACGATATCATAAACAATTTCTCTGTTAATAAATGATAAAAATAAAGTTTATTTGAGTGAAGGTCAGAAAAATAAACTTAAATCAGCTTTTAGAAATAAAGAACTAACATTACAAATAGATAAATCTAAAACTCCTAATCATGAGATGTATTTAACTAAAACTCAAATTAATCATATAAATGATGGAAAAAGAATTACTATCAGTAAAACGCAATTAGATAAAAATGGAGGATTTTTACCATTTCTAGCAGCACTTATACCCTCTTTAATAACCGCTGCTAAATTTGCAGTTCCAGCATTAGCAACAGGTGCTTTATCTGGATTAGCTAGTTCAACTGTACAAAAAAAGATGAAAGGATCTGGGGGGAAAAAACGTGGAAAGGGGATATATCAACCTTGGGAATTGGTAACAAAATGATTGAAGAAAATATGAAAAATGAAAAAGGATTTAGAGGTGAATTTACCTCCGATTTATTACCTAAAACAATAGGAAAATTTGAAAATGGAATCATTAATTTAGATGTATCAACAGGTCCTGGAACTCATTGGGTTTGTTATTATAATGATCCTAAATATAAATATGTAGAATATTTTGATCCGTTTGGTGAATATGACAATATGAAGAAAGACTATATGCCTAAAACATTAAATGATTTCTTATTACATCCCATAAAAACCAAAAAATAGGTATTAATGATAGTTTTTTACAGAAACCTACATCTGTGTAATGTGGTTTATTTTGTATGAAATATATAAGAGAAAGGAATAAAGGTAAATCACCTAAAAATGTTCTCAAATCAATTCGTACACAAAAACCCAGTGACTATAATAAAAATTTTGTTCTGTATAAATGATAGTATTAAAATCTGAAGGTCATGAGAAATCAGAGGAATTTACTGTAAATTTTATTACACCTCTAAAATTAAAGGAAATTAGCTTTACAGTCGTTTTCTATGGAAGTTTCATGGTTTAATATAAGTGAAAATTATGGAAATAACATATTTAGAATGTATACATTAGACACAGATATAACAATTGTTATCTCAAATGGTAATTATACTAAAAGAGGTTTAAATGAGTATATGATAAAAATATTTGGTGAGGAACCACCTGTGAAATTTGGTATTATTGAAGCAAGACAAAGAATAGCTATTAAACTGAAAAAAGGTTGGGTAATTGATTTTACAAAAAGTAACTTTCATAAAATTATAGATTTCTTAAAACCGATATACGGAAGTTATGATGAAGAAACAGAGGTTGAAGGTGAACATATAGCTGATATATCCAATGGAAATGATAATATTTATATTCACTTTGATGTTGTAAAAGGATCTTTAATAAATCAATGTAATTCAGAAGTCATTTATTCTTTCATTAATAAAAATCCTCCAGGTAGTATAATTTCAAAAGAATTTAAAAATTGGATATATTTTCCTGTTAAAACGGATCCTGTTGAAAGAATAAAAATGAGGATTACTAATCAAAAAAGTGAATTAATTGATTTAAATAAAGGAGCTGTAAAATTTAATTTTATACCTATTTTTGAGGATATCTACGTTAAAAAAATATATCAATTGTTAGACCAGGTTTTTCTTCATAAATAAATGAATAAACATAGATTATATAGAAAAAGTAAAAAAGGTAAGGTTTTGTTGAAAACTGAAGAAAAACCCCAAACACGGAATAAATTAAATGAAATATTTTCAATGAAAAAGAAAGGAGGTGGTTTAAAAATTCTTCCTAAATAAATGCAAAAGATTTATTATTTGAGTGATACTCATTATTATCATAATGATCAAATTAAAAGTTATGAATTAAGAGAAATACATCCAAAAGAACATAGTTCAGATGAGAATGCTACCTATGTTTTTCATATTAATGATACTAAAGCAAAAATTTTATATTCTAGAGGATAACTTGAACAAAAATGAAAAATTACAAAAAATGATAAATCATTCATTGGAAACGATGATGTGAGTCTGGTAAATGGCGGAGGTTTTATCAAAACTTTAAAAGTACATATAGGAGATACCGAAATTGAATCAAATACACAGTCAAATTTTTCAATCATGAATCATGCTTTAAGATTAACTCATTATACTCCTGATTATACAACATCACAAGCTAAAGATGAATTTTTTTATCTAGATACAGCTGATTCAACTGACCAAAAAGAGTTAAAATATGAAGGTACTTTAGAAGATACTACTAAAATAACTGAATTTTTTAATAATTTGAAAATGAATAAAGATTATAACGAAGGATTCACAAAGAGATGGGAACAAACGAAAGATAGCAATGTCATTAAAGTATGGACACCTTTAAAAGATATAATTGATTTCTTTAGAGAATATGATAAGGTAATTTCTGGTTTTGAAGTGAAAATAGAAATTCAAAGAAATGAAAATAAGAATATGATATATACTGATATCGAAAATGTTAATTATAAGGTAGTAGTTGAAGGTTTAACCTTGCATTTACCTTATATAGAATTTAAAAATTCTGCAGAAAGCGTGTTTATGGAATCATTTTTATCTGTTAAAGATATAGAGGTAAATTGGGATCGATATAGATTTAAGATGGTAGGTCCCTATAAAAGTGATAGTGGATCTGTCACAGTTGCAACAGCATCTGATGAAGTTTTAGGTGTCTATGTTATTCCTCAATATGTTGAAGGAGATGGTGATTATGAAAAAAATATGATATTTGATAATATAGATATGACTGAATGCTGGTTGATGATTAATATTAAACAAATTCCTCTTATGCATTACAAAACGAATTTCACCAATAAAGATTATAATAGAGTGTATGAAGCTCTTTTACATGCAGGATTAAATGATATTAATACAAAAACAGGATGTTTGATAAATAAGAAGAATTTTGGAGAAATGTATACTATTTTTTATTTTGACTTATCAAATTATGAAAACTATACCGATTTAAATAATTTAGATATTGAATTTAATTGGGAGATATTAATGAATACTCAAAAGGAATATAAGTTTTATTTTATTTTTAAAGAAAAAAAGAGATGTTTTATAAATTTGAAAAATAAAACTATAACAATGGTTAAGAGTTTAAAATCATAAAATAATTGCTATAATAAATGAGTGCTTATTATCCACCTTATGATGATCAAATGAAAGAAGGGCTTATTGGACCTCATGGTATAGGTTTTTAATTAATGGATGATGGAAATTATGATATGGAAAATAGAATTTTAAAAAATTGTGAAAATCCTATAGATGATTTAGATTTAACCACTAAAAGTTTCGTTTTGAATAAAATAGAGAATAATCATTTTGAATTGAGAGATCTTATAGAAACTAAATATGATGAGGGGTTTTTATCCTTTACTGAAGAAACAGGCAAGAGAATAAAAGAGTTAAATGATACAACTTTACATTTTTTAGAAGGAAAACCTTACGATGCGAAAGGAAAAAGAATAGGAAATGCAGCAGATCCTAAAGATGATAAAAATGCTGTGAATAAAAGATATTTTGAAAAAAATTCGTTAATATTACAGAATGATAAATTTGATGCAAAAAATAAAATAATTACGAATGTTTCAGAACCTGAAAATGATAATGATGCTGTCAATAAAATATGTTTAGACAACAGAGATATCTGGTTTACCGTAGAAGATGATTTTCATACTTTTACAAGTGGGGGGTTTAAAAAAGTAAATTTCAACAGGGTGAGTTCTAAATTACTGGATCAAGAGATGCGATTAACTACAGATATGTATATGAAAATTTCTATATATTTAATAAATATGGATATAAATCATCCACTAGGTAGAAGATATACATATTCTAAAAGTCAAGATCCACTGATATCACTAGAAATCAATGGTAAGGAAATTTTAAAAGTAGGAATGAGCCATAAAGATTCAGTAACTTGTTTTGCCTATGGAAAACGCGACGATATTATTACATTATTGATATTACCTGAGGGTTTTTCAAACACTTTAAAACCTTATATGCATATTGAAAAAATCCCTTTCTAAAATACGTTCATCATTAAATGGATATCGATTGGAATGCATTTTCCAGATATAATTTATCTGAAGATAGAAATCTTAAAGATCATGTAAATTGGGATTTAATGTTTCAATATTCATCACTGTCTGATTCTTATATTGAAGAATTTGCTCAACCTGATGATTGGCCTAAAATTTCTAGATATCAAAAATTATCAGAAGATTTTATAGGAAAATGTAAAGATAAAGTAGATTGGGTAAGCATTTCTCAATATCAAACTTTAAGTAACGAATTTATCATAAAATGTTCTGATTATTTAGATTTATATAAAGTGTCAATGTTTCAAAATCTTACAGAAGATACCATGAGAGAATTAAAAGATGATTTAAATTGGCTGTATATAGCTAGATATCAAACATTTAGTGAAAATTTTATAGAAGAATTTATGGATAAATTAGATTTTTGTTATTTGATTAAATACAAATTTGATCTATTACCTGATCACTTTTTTAATGTTTATTGGAAAAAAATACAAGCTATACAGATGAGTGAATTAAATAAAAAGTTTGGTCATTATGAAGAAGAATCTTATAGAGAAGAAATTATTGAAGAGATTTGTGAAGTTAAAAAAGTCTTGAAAGAATGTGTATATCTTTTGAGAAAAGATGACAAATAAATATTTAATAAAAATGTTTGTAAATAAATGAATGTTATATATAATAATGGTATAAATAAAACATTTATCTCTTTCTTAAATATAGAGAATCCTACTGGAGTGATATCTATTTTTTTATTAAATTATAATTTACTTGATGGAATAGAAAAATTAACGTCACTTGAAGGAATAGTAAATTTAACTAATTTAAAAGAATTATATTGTGAGGGATATAAATTAACGTCACTTGAAGGAATAGAAAATTTAATAAATTTAGAAATATTATCCTGTGGAGGAAATAAATTAACGTCACTTGAGGGTATAAAAAATTTAATAAATTTAGAAATATTATATTGTGGAGGAAATAGATTAACGTCACTTGAAGGAATAAAAAATTTAATAAATTTAGAAATATTAGATTGTGGAAAAAATAAATTAACGTCACTTGAAGGAATGAAAAATTTAACGAATTTAAAAGAATTATATTGTGGAAAAAATAAATTAACGTCACTTGAAAGAATGAAAAATTTTACAAATTTAAAAGAATTATATTGTGGAGAAAATAAATTAACTTCACTTGAAGGAAAAGAAAATTTAACTAATTTAGAAGTACTATATTGTGGTGTAAATAAATTAACGTCACTTGAAGAATAGAGAATTTAACTAATTTAGAAAGATTATATTGTGGAGTAAATAAATTTACGTCACTTGAAGGAATAGAAAATTTAACTAATTTGAAAGAATTATATTGTAGAGAAAATGATATTACATCCCTAAATGAATTAATATTTTTGTCTAGAATAAATGAAGTATGGTATGATGTAGATAAAATAAATTTACCCTCGATTTTAAGAAGACGATTATTTCATAATAATGTATATAATGACTATCAAAATGTGCATAATACATATATTCAAAAATCTTTGAGAGACACAATCAAAAAATTATTAAATACAGAAATTAAATATGATTTAGATGTATGCATTAAAGTATTAGGTATAGAAATTAAAAGACACTTACTAGAGGTAGAATTCCATAATATAAAATTTAGAGAGATATTAGTTATTGTGTTTAATAGAATTTTAAAATATGAGAATAAAAATGAAATAATAAAAGTGTTAAAAGATGAACTAAAAGAGGGTGATGATAAATGTTTTACAGGGAAAGAAACTAGAATAATTAATGTACTAAATGGATTTGATCCTGATGTTTCTATTACAATTTCTGATAATTAACAAAAAAATATTATAGCTGAAAAAATATTTAAAGAGTCAAAGTCTGATGAATACAGAGAAAAACTTAAAAAAGAGATGGAAGAAAGAGGTTTTACAGATTATGAAAAATGGGTGGATTTACATTTATAAAAAATGTTTACTAATAAATGGATGAGTTTTTAGGTGATATTCGAGCTTTAAATTTTGCAAATTCTGAAGAAATTTACTATTTTACTTATCTTTGTAAAGAATTGTATGATTTGTATATAAAATATGATCATACTAAAAAACTATTATCAGAAAGTTTTCAAAGGATGACTGTATTAATTGAAAAGGAAGAAAATGAAGATATTAAATTGAATGGATTAGGAGTTTTATATGTCATTTCAAAGAACTTATTCTATTATGATTAGATTCCTGTTATGGATGTATTTATAAAAAATGTTTACTAATAAATGGAAGAGATCAATAAACTGAGAGGTTACCCTAAAACGTTTAAATTATATGATTTAAATCCTGGGAAATATGATCTGATATCATTGAGAAAAATTAATAATAAATATGGAGATTCAGTAATCGTAAAGTTAGATGGTGAAGAAAAAGAGTATTACCTTGCGAATAAACATGGAAAACTTTCTGATTAATCAATAAAGGAAAATATATATTTAAGTATTTGGGTATGATTGATGATAAATACGAATATGAATTAGAGAAAGCTTAATCATTTTTAAAGATTTTCTTAAGATCTTTCTATAATTGTATTAGGTGGGGTATATGCTTCCCCACCTGAAAATTATCAAAGGAAACCATGCATCAATTTTTTATATTTTATATAATTTATAATATTATATTATTCTTTATATTTATCATTTTCTGAGACGATCCTATTGTGGGATCGTGTTAAGTCATCAATATGTTATCTAAACTTGTCAGGTCCTCTTTTTTTCAATTTTGATATTTTTATAATTCTTTATAATTTTATAAAAAAAAGGGGAGTCTCAACGCCACCCTTTAAAAACAGGGGGCTTCCATTCATTTGGAGATCCTCTTTTTTCACGCATTTATTTTAAATAATTCACTGTGAATTCATACTTTTAATATGTAAAAGTCTAGCTTTTTAACTGAAAAATTTCAGTAATTCACTGTTAAAATTTGGTCTAAATGTAAAAAAGATATATATATACACCTTTTTAGCTATAAAAATCATGTTTTTAATATTAAAATGGATCGAGACCATTTTTTTATAAAAAAAATAGATAAAATAAGCTATAAAATCATGTTTTTAGTGTAAAAAGAATATGTGCGCGCAGACGTGCGTATAGACACTACTTATATATATATATATGTATATATATATATATATATATACATACATACATATATATATATATATATATAAATATATATATATATACATATATATATGCATATGTAAATAAATAAATATATATATATATATATATATATATATATATACAGGGTATTTGGAAAATATCTGGCTAAATTTTAAAGGGTTAGAGGAGACAAATATAAAAAGATTCGCTGTACAATGCGTGCCCGGAAACGCCGTGTAAATGCCCTGGAGAGTAAAGAAAGTGGAAAGGTAAAAGGAAAGAGACACAAACAAATGTAACGAGCCATTTATTAAATCAACGTGTCGCAGCAAATGCTCGAAAGAGCGACCACCAACCATAATACAAGCTTCACATCGCCGCCGCATAGAACTGCGTACCTTAGCAAAAACACCAGCCATGTCCTGCACATCTCCAGCAGCAACAGCCAATCTGGCGATGAGAGCATCGATGGAGTCCAAAGGGGTATCGTAGATGATGCTTTTAAGTGGACCCACAGAAAGAAATCCAAGCAGGACAGATCTGGTGATCGTGGCGGCCAAGGAACAGGTCCACCTCGACTAATCCACTGATATCGATAAGTAGCATCCAGGTAATTCCTGACATCACGGCTAAAGTGTGACGGCGCTCCATCGTGCTGTAACCAGAAACGTCTCCGGACGCACTGAGGCACAACCGCCGGCAGCTCGGGCAAGACCTGTTGCAAAAAGATGAGGTACTTCGGGCCGTCCAAGTGATGAGGTAGGATGTACGGCCCAATCACGTATTCCTGCACCATACCCGCCCACACATTGACACTAAATCTCTGATGGTAAGCAGACGGTCTTGTAGCATGCGGATTGTCATATCCCCAAACATGAGCATTATGACTGTTAAACAAACCCTTTCGAGTGAACGTTGCCTCATCCGTGAATAACACGTATGAAGGAAAGTCGGGCTGTACAGCAGCCTGTTGCAAGTACAATCGTGAAAAGTTTACACGGGGAGGAAAATCTGCCTCTATCAATGCCTGCATCCTTTGTAAACGCTATGGGTGCATACGTTCGCCATGCAAAATCTCCCATACAAGTTACTGTCTCACACCCAGTCTACGGGCAACAACTCTCGTGCTTGTGGAAGAATTGTGTTCAACCTCACGTAAGACATCTTCCACTCGCACTGTTCTCCCCGAGCGAGGCCTGCCTACATCATGTCTGCTGGCATTGAAGGCCCACTTTCGCAAAGCTGTCTGTGCACTCGCTCGAAAGTTTGACTATTCGGTATTTTTCTGTTGGGAAATCGTTCCCTGTGCAATCTTTGCGCAGCTCTCCCATTTCCATTCGCAGCTCCGTACGTCAGATGGATATCTGCTAGTTCAGCATTCGTGAAGCACTGCATGCGGTATGAAATCACAGCGGGGAATGACAGCTTCCCGCATTGCCGACTGCCCTGCACAGCGCCCTCTACAACCTTTACGCGGCGTTTCCGGACACGCATTGTATTGGGAATCCTTTTATATTAGTCCCCTCTAACCCCCTTTAAAATTTGCCCAGACATTTTCCGATCATTCTGTATATATATATGTATAAAAAATATTAAAATAATAAATCCAAAGGTAGAATGGAAGAAGTTACTCATAATGCACTATCTTAAAAATTAGCGATATATATATATATGTGTGTGTGTGTGTGTATAATGTGTATGTATGTGTCATTTATTTATTATCACTTCTATTGTTCCTTGAAATTCTGTTAATGTCCAAATGCAATTCTTTTCTTTACGTCCCACGATTATATTTCCAGTCGGTTATGACCAACATTGTTGTGATGGCTAAAAATAGGCAGAAATTAAATATTCGCTTGTAAACATTGAACCGATGAGGTCATTTTATTTTAGATCTTAGATAAGAACTGGTAATCTCTCATTTTAGTATTGTAATTAGTGTGTATATCGTTCATTTCTAGTTTGGATGTCGGCTGATGAAGACCTTATTCTATAAGTCATTTTCATGTTTTTGCTAACTATTTTTGTATATTCCGCGCCATACATATCTCCTAAATGTATAAAAATATACAAAAATTTTCTAAGTATTTAATGTTAATGTGATTTAAACTTAAGAACTTTAACTAAGTTTGCTACATATTTTTATTTTATGATTTCGAAGATGAATAAAATAATGTAGAAATTCTACCACGTAGATAACAACAGCGTTTAGCACAATCTAATTTTGCACAATTCATTGAAAATTACAAGTTCTAACCACTTCATACCTTATCTTATGTAATCTGTTAGCACACGACACTCGATTTAGGTCACGTGTTTATACTTATGACGTGAATCAATAAGACATTTGTCATAGCTGCGATAAATTTATAGTAATTTAAGATCTTAGTGTTTTAAAAATAAATCTTATACTGTGAATGTGGTACTTGGATATTACTATTTACAAATAATGCCTAAAATTCAAAGTATGCCATCACTCGAACAGTTAATTTCTAGTAGTAATAGTGTGGAGTTGCCGGTTCCTACCCTAGATAAAACAAAATCTGTGGATATTGTCTCAGATGTGATTAATTCATCCTCACAAAAGGTTGCGGTGGATTGGTTAGACAACTATCTTATGTCTTCCATGGCCCCAGCAGAAACATCTACCACTGTCAGTTCACAAGTTCTCATCGAGGTCGGAAACTCAACTCAAGATTTGCTTTCTTGTTCTCTAACACAGCGGAGTGTTATCATCCACTACAGAATCTGTTTTGACTGAATCTACTTTTTCAGATTCTGTGCAAGATGCGCTCCGTCGTTGGCATTTAGGTTCTGGTGTCTATGTGTATTTGAAACTTGATCATGGGAAATGGGAATCATGGGAAGTTAAACGTGTATATATGGAAGTATCTCTCTAACGAGTGAAATGAACTTCAGCCTACGCGTGAAGGCGTTAAATTGTCACCTGTTACATGGAGTGAAATTTCGAAAAAATTGTGGTCGTTCAATATTCTATATGCGGATACCTCTTTCGTCAGTCCCAGTGAGTTGTTTTGTTTCAAAGACAATGGAAAACAGAAAATACATTTACAGAAGATAATTTAATTATTAAATTCTAAATTTTGTCTAACACAGTGCCATATTACCTTAGATAAAAATTAAATAACATGTTTAAAGAATTGTGTTAACAACATTAGTATGAAACTTCGAGAAAGTACATTTATAGAGTGGCTTCCAGCTCAAATATTAAAAATAAAGGATACTATGACTTTTCTACCATCAATTATTTGTGACAAAATTTTGCATTCGAACAATTAATCTCTTGTATTCATGACAGCATGATGTGTCATGTCAGAAAACTTTTCAAATGTGTAGGTTGTGTTGTCAAATTGAAGATCAAAGTTACCACGAATGTCTTTACAGCACTCCATTAGAAATGTATGACAGAGTGGTTGAACATGTACTTCTACTAGTACTGCTGACATTAATAACATGGTAAAGAAAGTTTTGTTGCGTGATGAAGAAGTCTTTTACTGCGGTATGATCGAAATTTTTTCAAGTCATTCCAATCAGAGGACTGTGAATGCACAATAAGGAAATTATTTTATCTTTTTTGTTTAAATGTACAAGTAATAGTTAATATGTATTTTATGAAGAATAGATTCTTTAAACGGATTTTTATCTTTCAAACTTAACTCCTCATTTACATTCATCAACTCATTTTTAACATGTTCTATTTAAGAATGTTATGTGGTCGTAATTTATGTGTCATAGATTTACTAATCTCACTTTTTAAAATAAAATATAAAAAAAAAATTAAAAATAGATTTATTCGAATCGTATCATATGTTCCAATGTGAGTTTCGTAATGAAGATATTTACACTTTACAGATTTTAAATCATGAAATTTATGTTCAATGTTAAAATTCTGAAATTATATACCCTTATTCATTAAAAATAAAAGCTAAGTTATGTTCCACTCTCTAAAAGTATGAAGATTCATGAAGAATGTAGTGTTTCAATCTCTAAGAATCGGTGAAAATTCGACTCTAGTTTCTTAAAAATCTATGAAGTTGGGATTTATTCTGTAATAAGTGTAAAATTTGTCGTAGATATCAGTTTCGTCCTGTCATTTTTCACGTGCTGTTAAATATGTACATTCGAATGTGGCCATTCATTAAGAACAGAATGGTTTTATGGTGCACCTACAGCCGCGAAATTATGACATTCCTAGGTTTACGTCAATACTGTCTCATATTAAGATATCAAAACTCATTACATGTTTCATTTAAAGTATTAATTACATATCTTTCGTATTTTAATGTTATTACCATGTAGTGTACTTGTCTCAGAGTCACTCTTTCTTTTAACTTCAATGTTAATCATGTCCCGTCTATGTTAATTATGTTCCGTCATGTTCCGCCATAATCTCCCAATCACATATCCTTAAAAAACACTAAATGATATTTTATTTTCCTTCATGACAGTTTTAAAAAATTTACCGATTTAATGGCCGTAAACGTTGCTGCAACATTAAAAAAAACATTGCTCTTATTCAGTAATCATTCCCTAAGTATTATGCAATTTTTGTAAATTTCATTAAAATATGATAATTTTAAGCGATGAAAAAGTCTTAGGGCTTATGTAACGTTACCCCGGGGGGTCACTCATTCATTTAAATTCAATGTTAACGATAGTACAATACTTTAAAAAATCGCTAAGTGTTATTCAATTCGTCTAAAATTCGTGACAGTTTTGAATATATATTGATTTAAGGTTCTAATACGTGTGTATAACATTAAAAACATGCTTCTTATTCGATAGTCATCCTCTAAGTATTGTTAAATTTTTGCGAAATTTCACTCAAATATTATCATTTTAAACGATAGATGAGTCTTAGAGCTTATGTAACATTAAAAGCATATCTCTAGTTTCCCAAACATTCGCTAAGAATCTGACAATTCACTAAAATAGTAAAATTCGAACAATTCGCTAAAATATTTAAATGTTAAGTTCTTCCATCCCCTTGTAAGTATCGTGCAATTTGATAAATTTTTCATTTAAATATAGAATTTGCTTTAAACACTGACATTGCAATTTATCTTTCGACGTAAACTTCCTGTTACTATCTGATATACTGATAAACCCGATAAGCCTTTGAGGTCGATTTGGTATGTTTTCTGTGTGAAAGTCCTTGGTTTGCATTGTGTGTGTGTGGAGAGAGAGAGTTTTGTATTATATACAATATATGTGTTCATATACATATTCTTTTTTCAGACCAGATTTTTTCAAAATATGATCCACACATTTCGGTTGTGTCTATGTGAGATTCCAATCATGCATTTGTAATCGCCGGATTTCCGCTTGAATGAATTCAGACCTAAAACACATCTCTAATGTTTTTTCAAAACTATAATTTAAATTGTAGAAGCCCCATGGAATATCCGCTTGTGTGAAGTTAAAAAAAAAAAGTTCTTATTTATATAATATTTTTAGATATTTTTCGTATAGTGTATGTATGTATGTACTTGGAGCCTCAATATATACAATTCTAAAATATGCCACTCGCTATCTCTAATGTAAGTATTTTCCCATTTTAAAATATCCACCAAGTATCAAGTTCTTTGCTATGAACAGATTGTGATGCCCAAATCAGTGGTTAGCTTGTAGGGTTGTCGATAGTTCCTATTTTAAAATATATAGCCTGTATTTCATTCTTTGGTAAGAATTGACTATATGGGGTAAAGCAGTGGTTAGCTCAAAGAGCTTTCAGTACTTACATTTTCCAATTTAAAAAAAATATGCCAAGTATTGCATTCTTTGGTAATATTAGATTAGATGAGGCAAAGCAGTGGTTAACTCAAGGAGTTTTCAGTACATTACATTTTCCTATTTTAAAATATCCACTCTGTATTTCATTCTTTGGTAAGAATAGGCTACATGGGGTAAAGCAGTGGTTAGCTCAAAGGGCTTTCAATACTTTGCATTTTCTCAGTCTAAAATATCCACCATGTATTGAATTCTTTGGTAAGAATGGATTGCGTGGGGAAAAGCAGTGGTTAGTTCAAGGAGCTTTATAAAATTAATTAGCCATTAAGAAGGAATAACTACACTGTGGCATCATCACGTGAACCTTGAATTGATGACGTCATCTTAGATAAGATCTCATTTTTAATACTGTAATTAGTGCGCATATCGTTCATTTCTAGTTTGGACGGCTGCTGGTGAAGACGTCGCTCTGTGAGTTCTAGTTTTTGCTAACTGTTTTGCATATTCAGCGAGATACCCATTTCTTAACGTTATAAAAATATACAAAAAATGTTTCTAAGTATTTATTGTCATTGAAACTTATAAATTTTAACTGAGTTTGATTTCTCCATTCACCAAAATATTTGCCATGCATCGGTGAAAACACCTTTGTTAGTTAAAAACAGTCAAATATTATTCAGAAAATTCTAGAACAATGCATTTACATTTTCCATAACGCACATGAGTAACATCGCTCTGAAAATAGTCGAATCCTATAAAACGGGGTGTTAAAATCCTGTAAACACTCTTAACACATACATACTTTTTTTGTGTTCTCTGATAGTTCATAAGAATAATTCTCATTTTTATTAGTGTATATTCATTACACCTATCAGCGTTCCAAAATTAAACAACATCATTAACACGGTCTAATCATGTACACATGTTTGCAAACGTGCATACACAATTACTTTGAAAATAGTCGAATCCTATTCGCTAAATATATAGAAAGCGTTGTTAAAATCCTGTAAAACCTCTTAATACACACAATTTTTTGTGTTCTCTGGTCGTTCATAAGAATAATTCTCATTTTTATGAATAGATTCATTAGCATAGCAAAATGAATTAACATCATTAACTCGGTCTAATCATGTACACATGTTTGTATGATTACATATCGAAGTTAAAATCTTGTAAACCCATTCACACATAAAATTCATGTATCCCCTTGAACATTCATTAAACCCGTTAGCATAGAAAAATAAATAATTAACTATTAGCGCACACACGCTTGTGCATAAGGAAAATTCATAAAGAATCCAATTAACACACTAGCACCTCTTAAAAAAAAACCATTTTTACAAAATATGATTCCTTTTAATAACTTTCTTCAATTTCTCCATTCGAATTCTCAAAACATCTGCTGCTCCCTTCACCCTCTTAACACATACATACAATTTTTTGTGTTCTCTGATTGTTCATAAGAATAATTCTCAATTTTAGAAGTATATTCACTAAACCTATTAGCGTGCAAAAATTAATTAACATCATTAACACGGTCTAATCATGTACACATGTTTGCACGCATGCATACACAATTACTTAGAAAATAGTCGAATTCTATTCGCTAGATACATAGAAAGTATTGTTAAAATCCTGTAAACCCTTAACACACACAATTTTTGTGTTCTCTGATCGTTCGTATGAATAATTCTCATTTTTATGAGTAGATTCATTTTAAACATTCATTAGCGTAGCAAAATTAATTTACATCATTACCACGGCCAAATCATGTACACATGTTTGTATGAGTACATATCGAAGTTAGAATCTTGTAAACCCATTGACGCATAAAATTCTTGTATCCCCTTAAACATTCATTAAACCCATTAGCATAGAAAAAAAAATAATTAACTTTTAGCTCACACACGCTTGTGCACAAGGAAAATTCGTTAAGAATCCAATTAACACACTAGCACCTCTTAAAAAAATACCATTTTTACAAAATAAGATTCCTTTTAATAACTTTCTTCCATTTCTCCATTCGAATTCTCAAAACTTTGAATAAACTTGCTGCTCCCTTCATATTCCATCACTCATTCCTTCGTAATATGAAACACATACCCCAATGAACAAACCTTTCCGAGTCGCAATAGCGTAGTGGTCCAAGCGGCGATCTAGTAATTTCCTGTTCTCGTGGTTCTGTCCAAACGGAAATGTATCTTTTAAATCCCGCCTGTTAGATGCTTCAAGCAACACATTGAATGAATGCTCAAGATATACAAACAAAATGCAATTTGCTAGATTAGATTTATATTGTGAAAAAACTTTATATTTACTTACTGATTAATAATATTCTTCTTAATCTTATCTGACTGATAAAAATCTCCATTCATAGAAACATCACGTGGCAAGATGAAGCTCCGCCCTCTCTTCACCCGGTGAGCTTGTGTTTTAACATCGGGAAGTATAGCATCTGCAGGAGTCCCATGTTAAAGAATAACACCTGGTGAGCCAGAACCCCCTTATTTACACTATTGGTGGCCAACACCAGTAGGGTCACCAAGGAGGATGTCATATGACCACACAAACAAATTGAATTTCAAATAAATGATAATTTGGGGAATGCAGAATAAACTCTTTGGCTACCAATGCCTTGAAGTATTTTCTAGCATACACCGCTACTAAATCATACACCATGTTAAAAATTTAAAAACATAACCACATTTCTTTGAAAATTTGAAATTCTTTGCTTAAGCTAAAAAAAATCCGGCCATGAACTTTGGTTAATAAAAGTAAAGTTGTTTTGTGCATTTAAGATAAATTGCCGGGTAACTTTAATAGTTACCTTCAGGGACTATAATACGATAAAGCACTTAGGACTATCATACCTTAAAAAAATCCAATAAAGGCACAATTTCATCCTTAAAAACTTTATTTTATATTTTTTTCTTGATCCGTATAAAGTATAACTTTAGATTAAATAGTTAGAAAGGGTGTAATTCTTATGTTAAAGGAAAACACTCTTCGATGAGAATTTTAATGATTCTGAAATGATTTTGATGTTAACAGTATTTAAGAATTTACTCCTTTTTTATTTGTTCTTTTCAATCAAAATTTATTCGAACCACTTGAATCATGCTAATCAGTAATACAGCTGAATAAAAAGTTTTCAAAAAACCCCAGAACTAAACAGGTTATTTTTCAGTCCAAATTAAGACTACAATTTTTGAAACTCTTTGGGTGAAACAGTTGACCACACAAGATCAGTCTTGAACAATTTCTTTGACAGGAAATACCTGTATAACATGTTTGAATAGAAATAATATATTTTTAGTTTAAAGAAACTTTGTGCGTTATTAGATTAAATTGAACAAAATATTTTCCATTTCTAAATCCCCTTTCAGGTTTCGTTCAAACCCTAGCTAATTTTTATTTGATGTCTGTTTGGTAACTGGGGCTAAATTTGCTAAATTTTTACAGTTTAGTTAAAATGAAACGCTTCATTTTTAAATAACCTCGATTAAAAGTTGTACATGACAAAAGAAAATTAAAGTCAAAACTCGTTAATACTTTATTTAAAATAATACAGAAATATATAGCACTTGTGCGGTGTAATGAACATATCTAGTAATGAACTAATTATTTTTAAAATTGTCATTATTTAAAAGTAGAAAAAGTTTTTTCAACTTTAAATAATATGAAAACAAATACATATCCTCCAATTTTAAACAGAATATAAACAAAAAAATGTATACTGCTGAAAAGTATTTTTTTAATTTAATTACCTAACAACAAACAAAAGACTTTTTAAATTCAAAATAAAATTTAAATACTAAGATATTTCAAATTTTAATCCTTGTTTTTTTCACATATCCACACAGCATTTTTAAAATTTAAGTTTATTATGCATTTCAACGCGTTCTTCCATAATTTGCTATTATTTACTTGTTTCGTAAAGTTCTCTCGCAATCATGCACTTTCCGACTACAAGAAAAAAATATGGCAAAAATAGAAATCAATTTTTTTTTAAAGTGCGCCACTGAGTGTCTGTATACTGCACAAGTGCCAAATACACAAATAATGTTTTAAACATCAGTAAAAATAATCCTCAAGTATTATCATCGCCAGTTCTGACAATCATGCGACTACCGATTGATTGCAAAAGAATGTTTTCGTATACTGGTTCTAATTATATCAGTATTAAATCTCGGCCTATTATCATACATTAATCTTCTAATGCAGCCCATACACTCGGTGCTAAAAGAGATAAATTCCCATGTTTAAACCAGTGAAGCGATATGCTGCTTAAACCTTTCTCGTAATAAGAGTCATTTTCGATTATTGTTCTTTCAGTAACAAACCGACTTGCTAAATATACATATTTAGCTTCTCTGTCTACAAACGGATACCTTCCCTTTTCCCTTTCATGTGTTTTAAAACTATTACCAATAATGGCAATGTTCGACAAATTTTTCACACTCCAATTCACTAGCAAAATATTATTGTAGAGAAACGTGTCGCAGTAAGGCATGAAGCAGACGGTCTTTCTTCTTACTACCCTCATCCCTTTCTCATTTGTGGCTATAACGTTCAAATCTAGCTTCTTTAACAAATATATTTCTTCTCCGGAAAATACGGGATCATAAACATAGACTTGAGAGCCGATCATCAACTTTTTCAAGATTAGGAGAAGTCCTAGCTGATAGCGAGATCTCTCGGTAGAGGCAAAATGCCCCAAACCATAGCACACGATATCTGTTTTCTGCTCTTTAATTTTACAAGAATGATCTGCATTCTCATTTGAAGAATCAGCGTCAAGAAAATGTAGGAGTTCCCACTCGCGGAAAACATCGCGCAATTTTTCTTTCAGTTGTGTGAATAATTCACTGCATTTCAGATCCTCTTGAATGTTCTTTAAGTCTAACATGAAATTTTTGAATGAACCGATTGATTGAAACGCTTTATCATAGTATGTCTGAATTCTTTTGTTACAATCAGTTGCTGTGGACATGGAGCGACAGAGAAATCGATCATTACTGTATCGAGGTCCTCCTAAATCAGTCCGCAAACTAGGCACCAAAAGAGATTGTGTCCCATATTTAAACCAGAGAACAGACGTACCATTAAAAACCTTAAAATAATCATCTTTAATTTCGATCTCCTTAGCAAACTTATTTGCTAAATACACATATTTAGCATTTTCTTGCAGATGTAAGGGTGAATTCATTATTTCGCATGTTTTAAAGCCATTGCCGATAACTGATATGTTGGACACATTTTCTATATTGCAATTTTCTTGTAAGAGGTGGTTGTAGAGAAACAAATCGCATTCAAGCATAACATAGATAGTTTTTCTGTTCAATTCCCTCATTGCTTTTTCATTTATGTTTAGGACTGGCAGTCCAAGTTTTTTTAACAAATATATATCTTCAATGGAGAAACGGTTATCATAAATATAGACATGAGAGCACTGCAATAACTCCTTCAACAAAAGTAGAAACGCAAGTCGCGAACTATTAATCGTGCAGTGCGAAAACTGTCCTAGCCCATGGCATACAATCTGGATTTCTTGTTCTTTAATGTTTAAATTTGAGGAATCAGCTTGAAGGATGTGTTCCAGACCCCAGTCACGAAGAACGCAATGTAAGGCTTCTGTCACTTGCATAAAAAATCTACTGCTTTTAATGCTTTCTTCACTGTAATGTAGATCTTTAATTAGCCTCTCTATTAATAAGGTGTTTTTCCTATACATTCTACCTGATTCACAAGCAAATCTTTCATTGTCTTTTCCCATCCTCATCGATCTGTTTCTCTTCAAGGAAGCCAATATATCTAGAAAATAAAGCAAGAATTTAGAAATTATAATAAATATGTTTCTTGAAATTTTCATATGTAAGGCTCAGAAGTAAAAGTGTATATCTGAAAACTCTTATGTGTTTCTAGTCGCGTACATGTCCCAAAATGGATGTGAAAAAATAGGGTCATTGGCGGCACTCCTTCAGCGATTTCCATAAAGCCCTCAGATCAAGTGATTAGCATAAAACTCTCCACAGCTACTTCACCCCCAGAGACTCTGCTATATAAACTACGTAATGTTCCTGTAAATATAGTTAGTATGTTCTGGTAAATAAATTATATTTTATGATTGTCTCTGTGATGAATACGATACAACATCGCACCTTAGCCTTATGTATGGTTCTTCGCCATAGAGGGATGAACCTGAGACGTGAGATGCTTCAGTTTACGCCAGAGACTCGAAATTAAGTGAGTATTTGCTTCAATTTCCTTATGTCTACAACTGAGACGACCGAAACTTGTTTGACAATCGCCTAAGATGCAAAACGATACTTCAGCTCAAAATAAAGATTTTAATTCGGCTGAACTTTCAAAAGTGGATTTTAAAGAACCCCCGTTCTAGAAAACAAACAGAGATTTATGGTTTTTGCACCGGGACTCACAATTCCTGATTTTCCGAATCGTTAATGAAAAAACAATATTTTATTGCCTAATTGCAGCACTGGATTGTAATATATTGACTCATGTCACAGATATGATTTGCACACCTCTTGAAAATGTCTGAAAGAACGGGTCATTTCCCACATTGCAGATTCAGAAGTCAAAAAATATCGCACCCTATTGCAGGATTTGCAGTTAGGTGATATGACTTTACTTCGCGACAGTCTTTTACTTCACGAAATCAAAGATCTTGCCGGAACATGTATACACGAAGACATACTTCGAACGTTGTTCTGTCAACGATTAACTGTACATGTACAACAGATTTTATCAATAAGCTTACAATCTCAGGAAAAAATTTCTGAAATGGCGGATAAAATCTGCGATGTTTCAAGATCACTTTGAGTATCGAAAGTTGCAGAAAATAGGCATAAACGCTCAAGTGGCAAATCTGATAAAAACCGTAGAGCAACTTTAAAAAAATTTGAAAACTAATGACCTATCTAGAATACGTACTCGATCAAGATATCAATCACGATCAATATATCGATGTCAATCCAGTAGAAACATAATTGTTGGTTTCTCACAACTATTAAACTGAACAGTTTTGGGTAAGTATTTTTATTCCTTGTCATTCACCTGTCTTCAATTATTTTCAGAATAACAAAGTAGATAATTTTTCTTTAACATTTATGTGTGCCTAGTTAGTGTAGCAAACCGAATATCAAGTTGGATTTAAATGTAAATAAAACTCATATACTCAGTACGTAAAATCAGATGATTTGTCATTCCCCAGTCTTCTCAGTAAACAAGGGAATGACTTTAGAACAGGTGAATTACAATTAAATTAGATTTTCTTACAGAAGATCAAATAAGAAGTTAGTTCTAAATATAATATTGCAATAAAAGCAAAACAATTATTTTATTTTTCTAATAATATACAGGGCGGCCATAAAATAACGTGAGGTGTTCTGAGACCTCCGGCGAGTAACGTATTGGACGAAACGTAACAAAATTCGGTGGGCGCACAAAGTGGAACATGCGGTTTCGATTTCTAAAAAAAATAGTTCCAAAAGTCACCTCCAGGGGAAATTTTGGCTCTTCAAAAGTTTCGTAGTGTGAATAATGAAGGAGTAAATGCTAAATGAGACAGTACACATCAACTTTGTTAACAATGTATGGCAATTTTTATTGTTAATTACAAATGAGGTTCAACAGGACCACCATTCTGATGTTCGAAGAACTAACTGCATGCGTTGCATGACATTTGCCACCGGTAGTTTCAAATCGTTGAATTATGTTTCTTAAGGCCTTATTACACGATAGCAATTTGGTACAACATACCGAACATCTTGGTCGCCATTAAAGGCACATCGCCTGTGACGTCCGGATTTACGCACTTCTGATTGGTCGATTTTCGCACAACTTTTTCCTCAACCACAACATTTTAGGTTTGAACCTTAAATGTCGACGCTAGATTTGTTGAGTGACCGGTCTTGCGAACGGTTGTGTTGTGCCAAATTCTGTCGTGTAATAAGGCCTTTAAGCTCATCGGTCCTCGTCGTAATTTCTTCTACCGCCGAAATTCACGACTATCAGCATTGGCATTCTCGTTCCACTGATAATGCAACTTGACTAACAAAGCGCGGTGATGTAAGGCAAGAGCCATCGAAAGGAACTGGGTAGATCGCCTTCGAATGATGAGAATTCTTCTAGTCTTTCATTTTTTCCACATGATCGCTACACGGAACGCGATTATGCAAATTAGTGCATATTGCTCGGTAAACAGCGCCAAAATTTTCTCCTGGAGGCGACTTTTAGCACTCGAAGTTTTGGCACTGGAAATCGAATCTTCATTTTCCATTGTGTACGCACACCGAATTTTGTTACGTTTCGTCCAGTACATTACTTGTTAGAGGCCTCTGAATACCTCACATTGTTTTATGGCCACCCTGTACATAAAAAAGGTCTCAATAAATACAACATATCCGGGGGAAATCAGGATCCTCCCGTCGCGTAAGGAGAGCGGGTTTCGTTCGTACATACTAACAAAGCAGTTGCCTATATTAGGTGTCATTCCCGTATTATGCTGTATTTACTTGTCTTGAAAATGTGAATTGCATTTTCGATTTAATTTCCCCAAAATGATCACTGCTACTGTTTTTTTTTAGTTTATACCACCCATGTTAAAATATAATGCAGAAAACAGGTTGAAAATAGAAAAAAAAATATATTCTAACAAGAAAGATGAAAAAGTCCGTTTAAAGAAAATGACCCATGTACTATACGAAGGGGAATTACCGGTCGTTGACCGTGTCCTAAATAAGAGACCAGTGATCAATAATACGAACACGGAAGCCCAGTTTGGCCTCATGAAAACGCGAAGAAAATAAACAACGTGCATGATACGAAATCAAATTTAAAGTCCCTATTACACGACAGTAATTCGGGACAGCAAACCGTTCGCAAAACGGCTTTGGGATATTTGTAACTTCACTCCACGCAACACAGAACGAAAGTGACGTCACTCCAAGCAGAAAATGGGGAAGCTTTAAAGTTCTCTTACTGTAAAGACTCAGACAGACAGACTTCATTTATTATGCAAGATTAAGGGCATATATTAAATAAAATTGTGAAAATAATTGTTAAACTTTAATGAAGTATAAAATATTCACACACCAATGGGTTTTGTTTATACATATCTAATTTCAAAAAATTACTATGTGAAAATTTTAATTTCATATTTTTGCTTAATTTGCGTCATTTTTATCCGTTTGGCTAGATTTTCGTTAATTTGGCATCATTAAAAAATGTCTCCAATTTGGCGACATTCCGCTAAATTTGTCGCCAAAATCTCGCCAAGCGTTATGTACGGAGAAATAAGTTATTCTTACAGCAGATAAATGACTATTGTTGTTCAAATACAAAGGTATTACGTAAAGAATATTTTCTTGTGAATGGAACGAGCTAGATCAACGCCACCTAGATAAGAAAGCCGAAGTACTTCGGGGATTCACCTGACGATTAGTCATCACACATAAGCTCCTCTACAGCAGGCTGACTTATCAAGCATATTGAAGCCCATAGGGTTCCATACTACAGTTACAAAAATTATAAGATAAGTGTTTAAAATAAATACTTTATATAAAAAAAGAAGTTTCAATTAGAATATTGTAGAACTTAGCTCTCACAAGTATGCTCCCGTACCGGGTATCTAATTATTTAGTAGCCATTGTTTTCTTTTTTCTTCATTTCTAGGAAAGCGAAATAGCCTAAAACCCTTTCTAGAATGATTAGAGTAGTTCGGTGCAGAAACACCACCCGTAACTATTTCCATTATACTTCCTAAAATGAAAATACGAATAGAGCTAATGCTAATGGATTGCGCTTCCAGCTATGTTGGGCTTCAATATGCTTGATGAGTCAGCTCGTATATAAAGGAGCCTTACACATACTGTCATACCGCCACGAGAGGGTCTCTGAACAGAGTTGCCTTAAGTAGACGAGTCGAAGAAAGGAGGGAGAAAGGTTTAAAATCGACTGCAACATTTGGCAAATCAAGCGCACTTCGTTAAGCGAGGAATCCGTTTCCTTTATCATGATGTCTAAAAGATAATAGTAGATGTTTTCTATCCGACAGTTAAACAAAATTGTCGTATTAAATGGCATTAAATTATAGATTAACTTAAAATTTTCTCGTCATTTAAACTTCGAAAATAATTTGTTATTATTGGCGACAGCGGCTACGGGAAGCCGTCAATCTATTAGAACAAAGTAGTTTTTGATATTTTCTTTTAGATTCGGGCTGTTTTGGGAGAGAAAAGCTTACAATTTAAAACTAGAATTTATATCATTTTGTTTAAAATTAAATTTCGAATTAGATGAAAATTATTACAATTTTCAATCAGCAAGTTACACAATTATTAGTCAGCAAAAAATAAATAAATGATAAATAAGCAAAATTATGACTTTAAAATATTCATTCTTTTCATATTTTTTAATCAATTATAAAATATTCAATCACATTCATTGGAATAACTATTATCTATTATGTCCGAATCACTTGAAATGTCTTTACTTGAAGAAGAGTCTGAATCGCTATCCGACAGATTTATCACTAATTCATCCACAATATCTTCTATCAGTCCATCTTCCTTCCAATAAATATTCTCTATTTTTTCAATGTGTTTGTTCACAGTGTTTTTTCCATTCATTTTGTGATACTTTTAAAATACCTTTTTTAAGCAATAATTGTAAATGATTCAAATAGATAAAATACTTATCTCAGTGTCATTAAGCGATTTCCTCTCACGTTTTATCTTTTTAACTAATGACGTTGAAACTCCTGTCGCTTCCGCAGTTTTCTTTATTGCATTTGAAATTGGTATTTTTAGAGAATTTGCGGTTTTTTCCTTCTTCAAAAAATGTCGTAACATTGAGGAATATTGCAGGTGCTTGCGAATGCAAAGTATTTCCACTTTTAAATGTAGTCATTTTTCAACTAGACAAAATCCACAAAGTGTGCAACACAGTATAAGTTACTTCACAGCTTTAAAAATCACAGAATGCGAGCGTCTAGCATTGATCCCAGTACAAAGCGAAATGCGACTTTCGTCGGTTCTATCTGCGCCAAATCGAAAAAAGCGCTTTCCGTCACACCTAAAATGCAGTGGAATAACCTGTTTCCATAGCGAGCGCCACTAAAATGTCTGATGTTGGGGGACTTTCTCGTGGCGGTAGGACAGTAGGCTGCGTGCAAGGAGGAGGATGAAAATGGGTTATTTCTTTCGCAAGTCAGTGTTTGGTGTGTGTTGTATTTTCACGTGGGCCGACTTTATTACAATTTTAAGCTGTTAATTTAATATTTTTGTCACTTCTTTTACATTGTTGCTATGTATTTGATCGTGTATTACAATTCTGGGCTGTGCACATTTGGTTTTCCGATTGTGATTGTCCGAAAATGACTGATTTGCTGAGTTTCTTGCAAATACAAAAGGTACGTTAAATAATTTTAGGATCGAAGTAATTCATCTATTGTTTTATTTAGTATGCATACGTAATCGCAATAAACACCTTTAGAAATAAGTTATCTTGTCGTTTAGGATTCCTATCATAATAATATTTACTCATTTGTATACTTAGAACTTTTGATTTTACTAATCTTAAGCTAGTTGATTAGCTTGTTTGAGATAGAATTATTTTTTATTTTCCGTCTGCTCAGGCTGATTTGCTGGATGTGTCGAAGCAGATAGCATTAGAAATAAAATACTTTTAGATTATTTATACTGTGAAATGACTATGTTATATTTTTAATTTCTACTGATTTTAATGATTCTTCAAATATATTAATTTACAACACTTTTTCTTATTTGGATTAATTGAAAAAATAAAGAGTGAAATGACTATTTATTTTATGAAACATTGCTGCTGCTTGAAAATTTTGGTCCCTCAATCATTTAAACAAAATATTTAATTCATACAATTTAGTATTTTTTGGTTGTGTTAAATTTTAAGTAAAATTAAAAATTTAGTTTATAAATTGTGAATTCAAAAAGCTGAAATTTTATTTTTATCTAATCTGCTAATTGCATTTTTGATTATAAATGAGTCAGTGTAAAGAAATCTTACTTTCTTTATTTTTCAATCACAGAATAGTAGATTGAAACTTTCATATATTTTAAAGCTATATGTTAATGTTGTCACTCAAAATATACAAATTTGAGTTATGACATTATAGAAAAACATTTATCTAATTCTGAATGTAGCGACGGAAGCACTGAAAGCGAGAATGAAGATCGTAATCCACAAATATATTTCATATCCTTTTTTGAATTTCTTCATAGCAAAACTAATTTGATTATGAATTAAAATTATTTCTTGGAATATGTTTATACCCTCATATATGTTTATACCCCTTATATATGTTTTTTTTCTCTACATTTATTATAATTAAGGAATATATATAAAATAATAATCTGTTAAAAATAATTTTTATACCATTTCATAAGTGAAGGCAATTGATTGATTAGGTTTTCCTTTTCGTTAAGGAAGAATTCACATATTTCACTAATATGTAAATTTTATTCTACTTTTTTTATCAATAAGTAAATAAAATCTGTTTTTAATATATTTTACAATCTGTGAGAAAACAAATTTTTTTATCAGTATGAAATTAATGTGAATATTTTAAAACAAATTCAGAAAATATAAATATAATTTTAAATTTTCGACATTTGAAAAACAAATATATTTCATATCCTTTTTTGAATTTTTTCATAAC
Organism: Amaurobius ferox; assembly: GCA_951213105.1. NCBI lineage: Eukaryota > Metazoa > Arthropoda > Arachnida > Araneae > Amaurobiidae > Amaurobius > Amaurobius ferox. The sequence goes on along the minus strand of OX578148.1, from coordinate 55,537,481 downwards.
AAAAAATACTTTCTATGTTATACGAACAATTTTGACTACTGCAGTTGGATCGTACCATCTACTGCAATTGGACCGACCGTAATCATGCCTAATAACATTATGAATACGAGTCTTTGAAGCACATTGAATGTATTTCCACATATTTCCAGCAATATATGGATTACGATCTTCATCCTCGCTTTCAGTGCTTCCGTCGCTACATTCAGAATTAGATAAATGTTCTTCTATAATGTCAGGCTCTGCATCACTATATGAAACATCAGACTTACCTATATCCACTGATTCGTCTGAACTTTCAGCAAATGATATAGAATGCGCATCTTCGATAGTCAAACCGCGACTATTTATTTCGTTGAACAGTAAAATTTACACACAACCAAACAGAATCGCAGGCAATGACCATATGCGGGATTTGGCGCACCTACGCTTGCTTGTGTGGAAATGTCCTGCACACAGCGCCATCTATTAGCCATCTAGTGAACTACATTTGGCTGAAAGCCAATAATTTTCTTTGTGTCACATCTTTCTGATAATTGATACAAAAATTTAATTTTCCCTTATTGCCTAAGATGGGGTCAACGTGACCCCATTCGCAATTTCTACAAATAAAATAAAATATAAATTCCCGAAGTTTACTAAATTATAAAAGATACCTTTATTGGAGAATTCTTAGAAAATAATTTTAGTATACAATTTTTAAATGCAAAAAAAGCTGCAAAATATCCGGGTGGGGTCAAATTGACCCCATCTCAGTATGGCGAGGGTAAAATAAACTACATTAGGAAACAAAATATGTATTTTTAAATTTCTTTTGTTATACTAAAAAAATTGTGATTCAACCAAAAACAAAATTGTACTTGATTGTCGAAGTATGTATAAAAAAATTCCTAATATATTTTTAAAATAAATATATTCTGCAATAAAGCAGAGATAATAGCCTAAGTCTTTTTTTTTTAAGAAATTAAATAAACTTTAAACCACTGGTTATATAAAACATTAAGAATTCTGTACATTGGGCGATTAGAAAAGCATTATGACTCTTGATTTAAATTATAAAAGAATGATGTTATAAAAGCAAAAAATAATAAAGTCAAAGAAAAAAGAAAAATTATGTCGCTTCAAAACTACTTGATTTCTCTCCCTAGCTAACTGAGAATCCGGTGGCTTATCCATGATGACTCATAATACGAGACTTCAGGCAGTGTTAACTAGGTGGCGCTGGCTAGATCACGACAATGATGTCACCAAATTTATCGCATGATATTACATATGAAAGGTGAACACGTTCTTAGGAGTTAATATATTTTTTTAATTTATAGGATTTTTTGAAAAATGTATCTGAAAAATGTGCAATATTTCGAGAATGCTAGCTTTTTTCATGCTAGCTTTCTGAAGTTTATGTCAATCGTTTTCTAAGGAAAAATTACATAAGAAATGTCTATCTGTGTAACTTTATTAAATGTTTTTATTTTTTGATGATTTTTTTCAAAATTTCAATCGAAAATTTGGGGGGGTTCTGAACATTCGATTGTGTTTTCAAACTAGAGACTTCCAGTATCCACGGATTGTGATTTTTGTACCAAATTTCATTCGAATCGCTCCATTCGTTCGTGAGATATCGTCTCCACAGGCTCACTGACACACACACACAGACATCACCTCAAAAATGTTCGATTCATGATCAGGAATGCTTGAAACGTGCTTTCCCATCAAAAACTGGAATTCGAATTTCCGACCCCGTCTTAATACTTTCCTTATACATTATGTACTATAAGGAAAGTAAAAATAATCTTCTTTTAATGAATGGGTTACAACACATGAATCATTTTTTGGGCCCATTTGCCACACCTTCATTCACTCACCTTTGGTGAATAATTATTGTTATGTTACTACATTGATCTTAAAAAAAAAACATAACAATAGTTTATTTGTAGCATAATATTAACAGGCTCTATTTAGAAAATCCAGTATTTGTAAAATAATACCTTCACATATCAAATTAGAGCTTGAAAATAATTTGGGCTTGAGCTTAATCTAAACTACCAGGCAATATATTTTATAAAGCGAGTACTTCCTCTTCTTTAACATTACACTTCACAGTCAGCATGGAGAGTGCATTCATAGTTTAAAATTGGACATGGCAGATGGGAAATGATCTTCAACATACGAGTTTAATTTTGATTATTATTTACTTTCATATTTACTAATATTTTTCTTCATATTTAGTTCCAATCGGGTTATATCTTATGCACCATATAGTTACACCAATACTTGGTAAAAAGAGGGAAATTTTTATTTAAACAATAATTAGCAGTGTTATTTAGAAATAAAACATTACAATGCAAACATTGTTTTCAAACCATACTTGCTGTAAGAAAGAGGGCATTTTTAATTCACCGATAATTAGCAGTGTTATTTAGAAATACAACATTACAATACAAACATTGTTTTCAAACCATACTTGCTATAAGAAAGAGGACATTTTTAATTTACCGATAATTAGCAGTGTTATTTAGAAATATAACATTACACTATAAACATTGTTTTCAAACCATAATTGCAGTAAGAAAAAGGGGAATGATGTGATGTACCAATGATGCCTTTTCGAAGTCCCCGAACTGGAGAATTCCAGCTTTTACCTCCTGCTCCTGCAGAAATCGCGGATAGATTTTTGAATGTAGGAATTTTTTGAAAAAAGGGTGCTCTTCATCGTAGCATTAGAAAAATCAAATGACGCACCTATCAGAGTCAAATAAAATTTTTGAAATGCGATATTGAAATGGATGACGAACATACAAAGGGGTTTAAATTAAGGGTCCTTGGTCGTTTATCTACTTAGAAGAAGGTGAGTTGTGTTAAGCTATCCGAATGCTAAGGCTACAATTCAGCTCGAAGTCAAATATAAAATATCTGATGTGGGCAGCACATGACTTTACTTGCAAACTTGTAACCACTTTCTCATTATTTATATTAAATTTAATTCACTTTTAATTCAACTTTCGTTGTCATTTGGTAACTAGACTTATTTTCAAAGGTGGCGTACAGAAAATACGAAAAAACTAAAATATCTCGAGAACGGCTAGTCCTAGTGCAATAGGGTTGTTATTATAATTTTCTTAGTTAAAAATTACGTATAAAAACGTATTTAACCTTTTACTTACGGCGGTAGTACGTAAAGACAGTTGTACCACTGAAAATATCTTCTTCTAGAACGGCGCTGGTTCAACTGCTGTACCAGTCTTTTTCACTCGCATTTTTCTGGTAAAGGAGGAGAGCGCCTATTGCACCCAGTTGAATGTCTTGAAGAATGCCTGCAGACATTCCTTCAAGTTTCTCGTGACTGAAGGGGGAACGAGTTACGAACAAAAGACAAAGTCATTGAAGGTGTTTATTTAGAGGGGTGGAACTTCAGTTATTTTGCCGTTCTGGAGATGAAAAAATGAATTCTTGGAGTCGTAACGTAAAGATAGTTTTGAGCATACGTAGTTTTGTATTTTAGATTTTGACAATTTTTAAAGGGCCATTTTACAAAAAAGACAGGTTATTTTTTCAAAATCGAACCAAAATCTAATCAGCAGTAAGCTAACCCACAAGCGACTTATTTACCGAATTTTGAAAAATTCGGTCTATTAGTCTTTCAGCTAGAGTGGCAGGCAATTTTTGCAGGATATTTGGCAAAAATAGGCGGGTACTTTTATCCAGAATCGTAATAAAAACTAATCAGCACCTGGGTCACACACAAGTGACTTACCTACCAAATTTTATGAAATTCGTGTCATTAGTGTTTTAGATAGAATAGATATATTCATACCACAGACAGATACACACATAAACGTCACGCTAAAAATAGTTTTTTCGTATTCTACAGGTGTCAAAACGTGTAGATCCGTCGAAAACCCGAATTGCGATTTTCGACATGATTCCAATGGTTTCCCTATACATTACCATGTTTTGCAGGGAAGGTATAAATCTGATCTGAGCAGCACATGGCTTTATCTGCAGATTCAAATTCATTCTGTAATTTTTTATTTCATTATGCATTAAATTGAGTTTAATTGCAGAAAATAATATGGATAATTTTCTGATATTGTATCCAATTCGTTTTTTTTATTGCATCTCCGTTTCTTTCGGCAACTTAATTCAATTTAAATTCTTCAGGTCCTTAAAATTCCAAAAATTGCAATATCTCGAGAACTGTTTATCGTGCAGTCATGGGGTCAGATTTATTCGCTCAGTTGTCAGATTTTTCATGTAGAACAAGTACTTGATTAATATATTTCATCAATTTTAGTTATTTATTTCACAACTTTACTATTTTCACATGTAATATTTTATTTTAGATCGAATATAATATATTTGCAGATCAATTCACGAAAGAGCCAGATTCTTTTTTTTTATTTCGAATCGTATCAAAATTTAACCAGCATCGCAGTAGTATACGAGCGACTTATATACCAAATTTTGTGTAATATGATCAATTAGTTTGTCAGCTAGAGTTAATACATGCAATTTTTTAGGGCCATTTCGCTAAAAATGGCGTGTCCTTTTTTTCCGAATCGTACCAAACACTAATCAGCAACAGGGTCGCACACATGTGACATACCTACGAACTTTATGAAATTTAGTCGATTAGTTGAATTTGAGTTGACATAAAAAATTTGTGAGGGCATTTCGCAAAAAAGGCAGGTTTTTTTCGAAACGTATCAAAATCTAATCAACACCAGTATGACCTGCAAGTTACTTATCGACCAATTTTTTAAAATATGATCAATTAAATTTTCAGTTAGAGCGGAGATAGGGAATTTTTGCCGGCCCAATAATGATATCGACAGCCAATTGATAGCCCAATTGATAGCCAAATGATAGCCAATTGATCTCAAATTGATAGCCAATTTTTATAGGCCAAAATATGGCGGGATGTTTTATACCGAATCGTACCAAAAACTTATCCGCACCAGGGTTTCACACGAGTGACTTACCTGTAATGACACATAATAATCGCCACATCACCTACGAAATTTAAGAAATTCGGTCCATTAGTTTTTGAGTTGGGGTGGATATATACATAGCACAGGTAGACAGACAGACACACACACAGACGTCACGCTAAAAATAGATTTTTAGTATTCTAAAGATCTCGAAACGTGTAGATCAGTCGAAAACTCGAGTTGCGATTTTCAGTATGATTCCAATACATCCCCTATACATTACAATGTATTGCAGGGAAAGTAAAATCTGATGTGGGCAGCACATGACTTTCCCTGCAGATTTATAATTACGTTCTCTTTATTTTAATTAAATTCAATTCACTTTTAATTCAATTTTTCTTCTTATTTATTAACTGGAATTATTTTCATAGGTCGCGCAGAGAAAATAAGAAAAAACTAAAATATTTCGAGAACGGCTAGTACTAGTGTTGTTGAAACCCAGACCGTCTGACCTACCATAAAGGTGTAAGGTAACTGTTTGGACGGCCGGGGCTAGTACTAGAGTTATGGGGTTGATCTTACTCTTTTCATCGTTACAAATTACGTATAAAACAAGTATTTAATGGATATATTACAGCATACGCAGTTTTTCTTTTAGATTTTGACGATGTTTCCGGGCCAATTCGCAAAGAAAGGCTAGTTAATTTTTTCCGATTCGTGCCAAAATGCATTCAGCACCAGGGCAACCCGCACGCGATATACCTACCGAATTTTGTGAAATTCGGTCTTTTAGTTTTTCAGCTAGTGTGAATACAAGCAATTTGGGCCGGCCATTTAACAAAAAAAGGCGGATTCTTTTATCCCGAATGGTACCAAAATCGAACTAGCACCAGGGTCGCACCCAAGTGACTTATATACCAAATTTTATGAAATTCGGACCATTAATTTTTAAGTTAGTGTGGATACATACATTGCACAGACAGACAGACAGACACACAGACAGATACACAGTCACACACACAGACGTCACGCTAAAAATAGATTTTTCGTATTCTAAAGATCTCGAAACGCGTAGATCCGTCGATAACTCTAGTTGCGATTTTCGGCAAGTTTCCAATACTTTCCCTATACATTACCATGTATTTCAGGGAAAGTAAAAAAAACAGATTTAGCATGTCGTCTGTGTGTGTGCAATATATGTGTCCACTCTAACTGAAAAATTAATTAAATACGTTCTCTTTATTTTAATTAAATTTAATTCACTTTTAATTCAATTTTTCTTCTTATTTACTAACTGGAATTATTTTCATAGGTCGCGCAGAGAAAATAAGAAAAAACTAAAATATTTCGAGAACGACTAATACTAGTGTTGTTGAAACCCAGACCGTCTGACCTACCATAAAGGTGTAAAGTAACTGTTTGGACGGCCGGGGCTAGTACCAGTGTTATGGAGTTGATCTTATTCTTTTCATCGTTACAAATTACGTATAAAACAAGCATTTAATGGATATATTACAGAATACGTAATTTTCCTTTTAGATTTTGACGATGTTTCCGGGCCAATTCGCAAAGAAAGGCTAGTTAATTTTTTCCGATTCGTACCAAAATGCATTCAGCACCAGGGCAACCCGCATGCGACATATCTACCGAATTTTGTGAAATTCGGTCTTTTAGTTTTTCAGCTAGTGTGAATACAAGCAATTTGGGCCAACAAGCCATTTAACAAAAAAAGGCCGATTCTTTTATCCCGAATGGTACCAAAATCTAACTAGCACCAGGGTCGCACCCAAGTGACTTATATACCAAATTTTATGAAATTCGGACCATTAATTTTTAAGTTAGTGTGGATACATACATTGCACAGATAGACAGACAGGCAGACAGACACACAGACAGATACACAGTCACACACACAGATGTCACGCTAAAAATTGTTTTTACGTATTGTAGAGATCTCGAAACGCGTAGATCCGTCGATAACTCTAGTTGTGATTTTCGGCAAGTTTCCAATACTCTCCCTATACATTACTATGTATTGCAGGGAAAATAAAAAAACAGATTTAGCATGTCGTCTGTGTGTGTGCGTCTGTCTGTGCAATGTATATATCCACTCTAACTGAAAAACTAATTGATCGAATTTCATAAAATTTTGGTAGGTAAGCAAAAGCAAAGTCCCTTGTGGGTGTTGATTAGATTTGGGAACAATTCGGAATAAAAGAATCTGTCGTTTTTTGTCCCCCCCCCCCTTTATGCTTTTTTTGTGAAGTGGCCTCAATTGCCTGTATCCACCCTAGTTAAAAAATCAAACTTTAAAGAAATTGGTAGACAAGTCACTTGTGTTTATCCCTAGTGCTGTGCTGATTAGATTTTGGTACGATTTAGTAAAAAAGGAACTTGCCTTTTTTGCAAAATGGCCAGCAAAAATCGTACGTATCCAATCTAGCTGAAAAACTCATCGACCGAATTACTAAAAATTTGGTAGATAAGTCGCTTGTGGGATGCGGTGGTGCTGGTTAGATCTTGGAACGATTCGGAAAAAAAGAATCTGCCTATTTTTGCTAAATGGCCTGCAAATCTAAAATATTTGATTTGAAATAAAATACTAATGCTTGTCTTAAATAATAAAATACTAATGCTTGTCTTACGTAATTTTTGACGACAAAATAAACTCTTTCTCTAAAATGGACCATTCTCGTGATATTTAAAATTTTAATAAGGTACTGAAATATAAAATACTACATATATTTAAATGTATCAATTAAATGCTTGCTTTATATATAATTTTTGACGACAAAAGGAATAAGATCCACCCCTATTGCTCTAAAATGGACCATTCTCGTGATATTTAAAATTTTAATAAAATACTACAATATAAAATACTACATATGTTTAAATGTATCAGATAAATGCTTGTTCTATACATATTTTTGAGAATAAAAGGAATAAGTTCCATCCCTATTGCTCTAAAATGGATCATTCTAGAGCTATTTAAATTTTAATTTTGAGGCTATGAAGACGATTTTCACTGTAGTTAAAACAACTTTTTAATAAAATTTTTTAATACTTAATAGTTAGATTCGCTGGTCAATGATGTATTCAGAAAGAATGTCCAGTGGGTCCGAGACCCTCCCCCCCCCCACCCCCCAACAAATAAAATTTCTGTCTACGTCCTTGCCAGTGCTCTCATGTTTTCCCGTTCAATTGTGATCCAGTATCAATTTAGGCAAGTTTTAGTCAAGTTCTGTTAGTTGTTTTCAAACCTTTTTTTTTTGGATTAAAAGTTCACTATATTTGGGAGCCCCAGAAATGAAATTTCTGTATACGGCCTTGTCTGTGCTCTCATGTTTTCTCGTTCAATTGTGATCCAGTATCAATTTAGTCAAGTTTCAGTCAAGTTCAGTTAGTTGTTTTCAAAACTTTTTTTTTTGGATTGAAAGTTCACTATACTTTGGAACCCCCATACGTTCTTGACCTTGGTGGCTATCCTGATGCTGATTAGATTTTGATATGATTCGAAAAAGTATATCTGACTATCCCCCACCCCCACCCCTAAGGACCGCAAATGTAGTGAAAATCTGAAATAAATGTCTAAAATTGTTGAAATATTTTATTTAAGTATCTGTTCTTCAGGTAAATTTTGACAAGTAAGCGAATAACGCCTGTATTCACCAAAGAAGGTTAGAAGTACATAAGAAATGTCTACTCGCGTAACTTTATTAAAAGTTTTGAATTTTTGATGATTTTTTCAGTCGAAAATTTAGGGGGAGTTCTGAACATTCGATTGTTTATAAAAACAATATGCTTTCAGTATTCACAGATTGTAATTTTTATACCAAATTTCATTCGAATCGCTCCGTTCGTTTGTGAGATATCGTCTCCACAGACTCACTGGCACAAACACAAACATACTTTCACAGACACACACACACATCACCTCAAAACTGTTTGATTCGTGTTCAGGGATGCATGAAACGTACTCTCCCGTCAAAAACTCGAATTCGAATTTTCGACCCTTTCACGATACTTTCCTCATACATTATATGTATGTAAGGAAAGTAAAAACGACTGGTTTGGGAAATTAAATAAGTTAAATGCATCAATAAAAGTAGAACACTTGACTTATATGTCAAGAAAGCAACTAGTTTCAAAGAATAAATACCTGCAGGAAAATACGAAACAATTAGAAAGAAAATATCAGTTTCAGAAATTAAAATAGCCAATATTTTCCAAAAAGGAAAAACAGTACTAAAAGTGAAAGAAATAATAAGTTTCAAAAAATATATTAATTAAATTCAAAAAGGTAAAACAGCGGTTACAAAAAAGGAAAAAAACAATCGGTCCAATAAACTAAATGAGTAAACATCTCTTGAAAAGGAAATTTTATTCTATTTTTTAAACTGCACAGATGCTTTCAGTAGCGTGTGTAGAAATTTATTGATCTTGCTCATACCAAATATTTCTTATAAAGTAAAATTGCAGTAAAACAGAGCTCAACGCAACACTGAAATATTTCATGGTTTGGACAAATCAGTCAGTATATCTGTAACTAACATAATCTGTAGAAATACAAAACTTTGCTTCATACAAAACTAATTTGAAATCCAATGTAATTATATATTAGATCAATAGCATGTAAAATGCCATTTTGGAACATACCTGCAGCTTTGGAATGGATTGTAGATATTGTCATATCATCTCTGCTCTGACGAGCTGATGTTTCATATGACTGCTCGTCTATGACACAACGTAGGTGAAAAGGTACTGATGTTTCATCAACTGACTCTTTGTCTACTGACTGTTCGTCATCTGAATGTTCACAACTTAGATTAGAAGTTTGCATATTTCCAGTAACGAGGGATACATCCGCTTCAAATCTTTTCATTTGACTTGGGGAATGTGCTTAGCTGAACCTGTAAAAATTTGAAAATTCTTGTGATATGAAATTTTAAATAAAATTACACAATAAAATTACACAGTGCAAGAATAATATTATTTCTTTGAATCAGATGCAATAACCCAAAAAGCATACACAGTTGAAATTAATTTCAGCAATGTTGCATATTTATATTTCTGTCATTGATGACCATTTTGTGACTATGCTGCAATGTTACTAATTTGAAATTTTGTTACTATCTTTTATGTCACTTCTGTGACATTGTTGCATTCTCATATCTTAGTTATTCCACAATGTCTTAAATTTTGTGCCTTTGTCGCAAAATTACATTGTGAAATATACATCCTTTCACATAGTCGTTAAACTTGTGATTTCACATTGTAGTCACAGTACTATCATTCGTGTGATTTCAGTGTCATCACTCTTTGAACATTATGGTGTGTATATTTTTGTGCTTTATAGATAATATTTTTGTGCTTTATAGAGACAACATTTTAGGTTTAAAACCTTTTTATCTGTATGCATATGTTCGTAAAACACCAAAATATGTTTTTATCTGAACACTTTTTTCAGAACACAAAAGCACCACACGACTTATAAAAAATCAATTTAAAACAGCTTGTATAACCCAGGGTTCTTCTACAGGATGCTTGTACAGAAAAAAAAATTAATAACCATAGAAAAACTGGGTTAATGAATCATGGAAGTTTTTATGCCTTGTCGATTTTATGTATTTTTATGTTAATTTTATGCCTTTGCAATTAAATTATATTGGGATATATCTGTCACCGCTAAAGTGCAGAAATCAGTTATTCTATTATCAGGTATTCTACAGATTATCAAGGTAATGCGCAGATTAACTAGGGTGATCCGTTAAAGTGCGGAAAATTGTTTCATTTATCAAATTACCTAGGTAATCTGCAAATTACTTAGATAATCTGCATATTATCTACTAGGCACTTGTTAAAGTGAAAATAAGATCTTTGCTGGAACAGCAGTAACATTTCTAAAGAATTAAGTTAATACAATCAAACAATCAACAAATTAGTTGATAGGATCAATCATCAGTCAATTAAAAAACTATAATACAAAGAATCAAACGGTTTAAAATATTATGACAATTAAGGAAATGAATTTGCAAAACATATGATAAAATTATGCTTACTTTTAGTGCAATCTAAAGATTGGTGTCACTTTGAATTACATAACAGTTGGTTTTTGCGACAAATACACCTATTTGATGTACATTTAGATTTGCAGTCACATTTTCTGAATCTGAAACCCTACCCAGTAACAAGGGATTGTTTTATTGCTGTTTGACGTAAAGATATTTGTACAGCAGGGACATATTATTTCGATAAAAATCTCTCTTTACAAACACTGAATTCAGATTTTGCGTACAATTGTTTAAAAATACCAGTTTTTAGTACAAAGTTTATAAAAGCTATTTTCTGTTTTACTAAGAACCACAGCTAAAATCAAAATAAAAAAGAAAATCTAAAGGAAATGAGAATAAGGAATGAGAATAATCTAAAAGGAAAAGAGAGATACAAACTTATAAACTTTAACGATACGAAAGCCGTTAATGTCCACATTACCTAGATAGAATGCGGAAAATACTTGATTCTGAACGTTAACGTAGCAAATCAGTTAATCTGCAGATGAGCTAGGTAATGTGCACATTAACGGCTTTCGAGCTTTAGCAGTAACATATACATCCCTTCACAGAATCGTTAAATTTGTGATTTCACAGTGTAATCACAGTAGTATCCTTCTTGTGATTTTTTTTCACAGTGTAATCGTTCTTTAACCATTATGGAAATACCATAGTTTTTGGTGTGTCATCACATCATGTCAGAAAAGGTGAATATTTTTTCATTGCTACAACATCGTGGTGACATTGCTGCCATGTAATGGGACCATGGAATAGATGTTAAAAGTGTGACCTTCCAGCAACATTATTTATACATAATAGTGGTAAATGAAATAGAATAAAATTAATGACTTGTACTGAGGCAGAAATCTGGTAGAGCTTGACTTCAGCTCATTTTCAGAAGTCAGAATATCTTTGTGCTTCATAGAGGCAACATTTTAGGTTTTAAATCTTTTAATCTGTATGTATATGTTCTTAAAACAACAAAATATGTTTTTATCTAAACACTTTATTCCGAACACAAAAGCACTCGACTTATATTAAAATCAAATTAAAACAGCTTATATACTACAGGGTACTTGTAGAGAAAAAATAATAACCATAGCGAAAAGTGGATTAATGAATTATGAAGTTTTATCAAACTTCAGAAAATATTTTTTGATAAAAACAATATATTAAAAATTGTGAGGAATACTTATAAAAATTTATTTACATTTAAGTAAAATTGATATATTCTGGAGACTTTCTGATTTGAAAATATTTGGCAGAATTTTGACAATATTTTATGTGAATAATCACAAGTAAAAAAGTCTGATGTGGGCAGCACATGACTTTCCTTATATAATGCAATGCATTTACTACCTTTACAGTAAAAAAAATAGGTTTCTTTTATAGTAGATACCTATATTCTTTCCAAGATATTGAATTTTCGACAATTAGTCGTCATTTTCATTGATTTAGCGTCATTGTAATCCATTTGGCGAGATATTCGTTAATTTGACAACATTTCAAAAAGTGGCCAAGTTGGCGATATTCCAATAAATTCATCGCCAAAATCTCGCCATGCTTTACTGACGGAGAAATAAGTTATTATTATAGCAGATAAATGCCTATTGGCTTTCAAATACAAAAGTATTACTCGAAGTATCTTTTCTCATGAATGAAACGAGCTAGCTCCACGGGAATGATGTGACCACATTTATCGCATGGTATTACATATGAAAAGTGAACATGTTTCTCAATAGGAAATATATTTTTTTTATTTTATATGACTTTTTGATAATTTTTTTTAAAAATGTGCAATGTCTCGAGAACGGTTCATGTTAGAATTCTAAAATTTATGTTAATCGTTTTCTAATGAAAAATTACATAAGAAATGTCTATTTGCATAACTTTATTAGCAGTTTTGATTTTTTGATAATTTTTTCAAAATTTCACTCTAAAATTTAGGGGCGTTCTGAACATTCGATTACGTTAACAAACAATAAGCTTCCAGTGCTTATGGATTGTGATTTTTGTACCAAATTTCGTTCCAATCGGTCCATTCGTACGTCAGTTATCGTCTCCAGAGTCTCACTGACACACACACATATATATATATATACTTTCACACACACACACACACACATATATATACTTTCACACACACACATACTTTCACACACACACAAACAAACAGACATCACTTCAAATATGTTTGATTCGTGATAAGGGATGCTTGAAACGTGCTCTTCCTTCGAAAACTCGAATTCGAATTTTCGATTCTGTCACAATACTTTCCTTATACATTATGTATATAAGGAAAGTAAAAAGGTGAGCTTTGCACAAATATATTGCAGACTTTTACAAATGAATCGTAAATGTGGAACAAAGTTTTTCTAGTGCGAAGATCAGGTGGTTATAGATATAAATGTACACGAAAATGAAATAAATGTTACATAAAAAGGACCCAAGATTTTTCATATAAACCCTGATTATGGGCACAGAAGTAATATATTATTAGTTTCAGAGAAGGGTTTGTACCACGGCAGTGGAAGAAAAAAGAACCGGAAAATATGAACCACCTTGAAACCTTTCTATATGGCAATGGGGAAAATTCCACTGTTTGGAATCTGATTGTCACACTTGGATGACAGGCAAAATTTTCTACTTTTATTGTAATTTTTAAACTGTGAAATCTAAAAATATTAAGCACTTTGGTACAAATTTAAACAGTTTAAAAGTACTTAGAAATCATAATAAGGAATTTAGCCGTTTTTAAGCACCACAATGAAATGATTTGATTTGACAAAATGTCAAAAAGTGCCTAATTTTTAACTTTAAAAGTTCATAATATTTAAACTAATTCGAATTCATAAGAGAAAAAATTTTGATGAAATCTCTCATCTCAAAAGTTCAGTTACTTCTGTATCGAATTTGGCAGCTGTCCGATACTCAAGATTTTTTTACTACAGAAAACACACACAGACGGACAGACTTCATTTATTATGCAACATTAAGGGCATATATTAAATAAAATTGAAAAAATAATTGTTACATTTTTATGAAGTATAAAATATTCACCCACCAATGGTTTTTGTTTATACATATCTAATTTCAAAAAAATATTTTGTGGAAATTTTAATTTCATATTTTTGCTTAATTTAGACAATAAAAAAAAAATCTGATGTGAGGAGCATATGACTTTCCTTATATAATGCAATGAATTTACTACTTTTACAGTAAAAAAAATAGATTATTTTTATAGTAGATATTTATATTCTTTCCAAGATATTGAATTTTCGTCAATGAGTCGTCATTTTCATTGATTTAGCGTCATTTTTATCCATTTAGCGAGTTTTTCGTTAATTTAACAACATTTCAAAAAGTCGCCAAGTTGGCGGCATTCCACCAAATTCGTCGCCATAATCTCGCCAAGCGTTATGGACAGAGAAATAAGTTATTCTTACAGCAGATAAATGACTATTGGCGTTCAAATACAAAAGTATTACTCAAAGTATCTTTTCCATGAATGGAACGAGCTAGATCCACGAGAATGATGTCACTAAATTTATCGCATGGTATTACATATGGAAAGTGAACATATTTCTCAATAGGAAATATTTTGTTATTATTTTGTATGACTTTTTGATAATTTTTTTGAAAAATGTACAATATCTCGAGAACTGTTCATGTTAGCGTTCTAAAATTTATGTCTATCGTTTTCTAATGAAAAATTACATAATAAATGTCTATTTGAGTAACTTTAATAGAGGTTTTGATATTTTAACGATTTTTTCACTATTTCACTCGAAAACTTAGGGGGGGTTCTGTACATTCGATTGCGTATAAAAACAATAGGCTTCCAGTGTTTGTACCAAATTTCGTTCGAATCGGTCCATTCCTTCGTCAGTTATCGTCTCCACAGACACACTGACACACACACACCCACATACTTTCTCTCTCTCACACACACACATACTTTCTCACACACACACACATACTTTCTCTCTCACACACACACACATACTTTCTCACACACACACACACACACATACTTTCACACACACACACACACACAGACATCACTTCAAAAATGTTCGATTCGTGATCGGGGCTGCTTGAAACGTGCTCTCCTGTCGAAAACTCGAATTCGAATTTTCGATCACGTCACAATACTTTCCTTATACATTATTGCATATAAGGAAAGTAATAATACTAGTTTAAAACAGCTTCTCTATAGTTGCAAGAGATTCTTGAATAATTAATAAATAATCTGATGTAGGCAGCACATGACTTTCCTCATATAATGCAATGAATTTACTATTTTTACAATAAAAAAAATAGATTATTTTTATAGTAGATATTTATATTCTTTCCAAGATGTTGAATTTTCGTCAATGAGTCGTAATTTTCATTGATTTAGCGTTATTTTTATCCATTTGGCGAGATTTTCGCTAATTTAACATCATTTAAAAAGTCGCCAAGTTGGCGACATTCCACCAACTTCGTCGCCAAAATCTCGCCAAGCATTATGGACGAGGAAATAAGTTATTCTTACAGCGGATAAATGACTATAGGCATTTAAGTACAAAAGTATTATTCAAAGTATATTTTTTCTTAAACGGAACGAGTTAGATCCACGAGAATGGGGTCACCAAATTCATCGCATGGTATTACATATGAAAAGTGAACATGTTTCTCAATAGGAAATATTTTTTTCATTTTATATAAATTTTTAATAATTTTTGAAATAATTTTTGACGGTTCATGTTAGCGTTCTAAAATTTATGTCAATCGTTTTCTAAGGAAAAATTACTTGAAAAATGTCTATTTGCGAAACTTTATTAGAGGTTTTGATTTTTTGACGATTTCTTTCAAAATTTCACTCGAAAATTTGGGGGGGAGGGTCTGAACATTCGATTGCGTATAAAAACAATAGGCTTCCAGTGTTTACGGATTGTAATTTTTGTACTAAATTTCGTTCGAATCGGTCCATTCGTTCGTCAGTTATCGTCTCCATAGTCTCCCACTCACACACACACACAAACACAGACATCACTTCAAAAATGCTCGATTCGTGATCAGGGATGCTTGAAACGTGCTCTCCCGTCGAAAACTGGAATTCGATTTTTCTACCCGTCACAATACTTTCCTTATACATTATTGTATATAAGGAAAGTAAACATGCCATGTATTTGATTCGAAATCCATATCATACAGCTGCGCTGAGTAAGACGAAACGAAATGACTAAGAGATGAATTAAGTTATCTTGAAAATACTCTATGGGAAATATCTTAAGTCTATGAATCTATAAAATTTTATAAATCTCGGAATTTTGTGTTCTTGAGCAGTCCCTACTTAATCGTGTAACGGATACCAGTATACATAGTTTATGTGCATACAATATTCTTTAAAGAAAACACGAATTCATTAGGATTAAATTTATACACACCCGTTTTATCGCACAGAAATCCCCGATTATTTGTATAATATTTGAGAAAACAATCTCGTTAATTTCAGTTTCAGATTTGAAAGGTATGGGATGAAAAGTGAGAAATAGCCAAATTCGTAATCACTTTTTTTCCTGTATTCCAAATGTATATACATAATAAATAGAAGGAGTGTATTATATATAGCATTAAATTACTACCATTTATTACGTATATTGTTATAATTATTTTATATTCACATTATATTTATGTTATACGGATATAATTAACTGTATATTGCACGAGTACCGAGTACCGCGTTAAACAGCATTTGTCCGCGAACTTCTTCATATTTTGTTTTATTGTAAAAATACTTTTCCACTTCTGCCATCTGGTTGCATCGTCTAAAACGTTTGTAATTATTTTGTATATACTATTATATTATACAGAAAAACTATTTTCAAGCGTATTTTTAATGGCACGAAAGCTATTTTGCAGCAGTAATTTGATAAACAGCATTTCTGCACGATCCTCTATATTTCGTTTTATTTTGAAGTATTTTTCTTGCATCGTTTAAAACGTTTGTAATTATTTTGTATATTATATAGAAAAACTATTTTTCAAACGTATTATTAATGAAATAGAAGGCTATTTTGCAGCAGTATGGGGATAAACGGAATTAGTGCGCAATTTTCCCTCGTGCAATATGTTCCTATCTTTCTTCCTGGTAGGTTGGCATCCATGCATTTTTTTTGTCAAACACTGAAATTTATATGATTCATTTTTTTTTATTACTCAGGCTGTCTAGCTCACCCAAAGGGTGTAGATGAATTTCAAGGGTATGATTTATATTTTGTCAAAGCGACAAGAAAAAGAGTTGCAACTATAAAACTAAAACTTATTATTGACTTGCAAATAGTAAACCCTAGCTGCTAACTCTGCATTTCTTTGTGAAGCTCCAATATTTGTATTCACTGCCGATCTCTGGACAAATATGTAAAATCCTCCCCCCCCCCCCTGTTTTTAAACTTTTAAGATGAATTTAATAAACAGATTTTAAAATGAAATTCCATACTTTGACGAAATTGGCCACAAAAATTGACTACATTTCGCTCAAGATTCCCTTGTTATATTTTTATTTTAAATGTGTTTAATTCTCATATTTGTAAATAATATGAGAAAGATTATATGGAAATGTAAATCAGTTTATCCCGTTTTATTATCACATATTTTCCATTTTTGCAATTTGTTTTCATCAACTAAAACTTTTATATTAATTGCTATTTTAACGCAGGAAAATTAATTGTCAAGCATGAAATGAAGGGGTATTGGGGCAATGATTGTACAAGATGACCATAATTGCTACCATGGATGACCATAGAAGTTTTTTTATTAATTTGTTGTTTTTTTGTACTTTTTACCAAGTAAAAAGAAATTAGTAAATTTTTCTAATTATTTTCTCTCGGGTTTCTTTATCAGTTTATTTTAAATTTTAAGAAAATTTAAAACAATTTTTAATACATAAATCTGAATTATTCCTTGTTTATATCTTTAACAAAAATGGAAATTTAAAAAATAGTTGTTATTTTTAGAGATGTGAAAAAGGCAACTAGCCTTGCCAATTTGGCACATAGAGTCAAAACTATAGGCGTCAAATGACGCCCAGTTCCAATTTTTAACACTTTACAACATAGTTGAAAAGTGATTATGACTTTGTTCATTCTGTCTGTCTGCCTGTCTGTCCGTTAGCACGATAACTGAGTAAAAATTACTTTATCAAAATAAAATTTTAGTATGTTTTTCAGACGGTTTGTGGGACCTATGGGAATATAAATGAATAATATCACCCAATTAGTTTTGGATTGAACCCGGGTTGAAAAACTGAAATACATTGGGACCTAATGGGACTTAATATGGGACCTAATTTTTCAAACATTTTTTAAGCGAATTTAAAATTCACAGATTGCTTCGAAAGTTTTAGGAAATATTCGAATTATCCCATAAAATATATAGAAAAAATTTCAGTAAAATATGTTAGGTGGTTTCTTAAATAAAAATTATTTAATATAGGGAGAAAACAAATTCAATTAAATTCTGACTTTTGCTATATCCTGCAGAAAGAAAAATGAGATATATTATATAATAAATATCTTTCCAAGAATTTCACTCTTTTATATATTAAATTTAATATATTAAAATAAATATGGTAGATAACAATTTTTGAAATTTTTAAATAAAATATATTATAGTATTGTGATAAATGAAACGATTGGAAACATGTTTATGAATGAAATGCTGTTTTTATATAGAGGCGATTTATATTTCGATGACATCATTTGAATAAAGTTCATTTGTTTTCGATGAAATTTTCAAATATGATAAATTATTGTAGTATTATGATAATTTTAAAAATATTACCGAGGAATGTATCGCATTTTAGAGATGTTTAAACTGGGCAATTTATATTTCAATGCCGTCATTTGAATGAAGTTCCTTTTCTTCGATGAAGTTTTCAAATATAATAAATTAATGTAGTATTTTGATAATTTTAAAAACATTTCCAAGGAATATATCGCATTTTACTGCTGTTTATATAAATGAATTGCATTGAAGTTGGAAAGTGTTTCATAATCAATGCCTTATGCATAATTGATCTTTCTTGATAATTTCTAACACTGGTTGAAATGTATCAATTAAATGCTTGTTTTATGCATAATTTTTGACGACAAAAAGAATAAGATCCACGCCTATTACTCAATGGACCATTCTCGTGATATTTAAAATTTTAATAAAATACTACAATATAAAATATGGATGTAATTTAGGGGTATAATATAAATCTATGGGTATAATTTAGGTAAAACCATCAAGTTATCCAATTCTAGACGATTTAATTTTTTTCTGGGAGGGAGAAAACAAGTGATTGTATGTCTTCAGCTAAGCCATATGCATGTGTTACATTTTAAAGTACAGCATAAAATATGATACATAAAATAAATTCTGAAACTGAAATAAATATAATTACAATACTTACGTTTCTAATAAAAATGAACTTCCAACTCAACTACCACGTGTAATATTCACAGTCGCAGCACATTCAGTCAACGCTAATCTCTGCTAAACTTGCTGGATGGCTCCGAAATTCTTTGGCTTCGTCTCTCAGTGGCAACTCTCAAACCTGTACTACGCTACAGACTAGTGTCTGCCTCAAAGAATATACATATAAAGAAGGGAAGCTTCCATTGGGCTAATGTAAACGCGAAAACCGGTTCATTCGCTATGAGAATTTAACGGAGGTATACCGAGAAAACAACATTTCAGGGTCGCAACACGTTGCACTTACGCTTTTTCTTCTTTTTTTTTTAATGCCTACGAAATCTTTTTGTACAAGACTTTGTAACATAAAATAGTCTTCTTTTTTTTACGGTATTGTAATAGTAATAATACTGATGTGATTTCATTATAGACTATTTTCTCAAAGATTATGTACATTTTGTATAACAGGATTTGTTAAAATTACCAATCAAACACATTTAGTTTTTCCTTAAATTTAGTAAAAATCGAAAATATTACAGTACTGTATGAATAAACTGCTTTGCTTTAAATGATTGAGAGGTTAAAATTGTTCGTATAACATGGAAAAATATTTTCTGTTATGAAGAAATTCAAAAAAGAGTATGGAATGTATTTGTTTTTCAAATGTCGAAAATTTAAAGTCATATTCATATTTTCTGAATTTATTTTAAAATATTCACATAACTTTCATATTGATAAAAAAATTAGCTTTTCACGGATTGTGAAATATATTTAAAACAGGTGTTATTTACTTATTGATAAGAAAATTAGAATAAAATTTACATTAGTCAAATATGTGAATTTTTCGTTAAGAAAACCGTTAAAGAAAACCTAATCAATCCCTTGCCTTCACTTTTCACTTATGAAATGGTATAAAAATTATTTGAGGGGCCAAAATTTTTAAGCAACGATAAAATTTCAGAAAATAAAAAAAGTCATTCCACTCTTTATTTTATCAAATAATCCAAATAAGAAAAAGTTTCGTAAATTAATGTATTTGGAGACTCATTAAAATCAGTAAAAATTAAAAATATAATATAGTCATTTCACAGTATAAATAATCTAAAAGTTTTTATTTCTAATGCTATCTGCTTCAAGACATCCAGTAAATCAGCCTGAATAGACAGAAAACTAAAAATAATTCTATCCCAAACAAGCTAATCAACTGGCTTATGTCAAGCTAATCCGTTGGCTTAAGATTAGTAAAATCAAAAGTTCTAAGCATACAAATGAGTAAATACAATCATGATAAGAATCCTAAACGACAAGATCCCTTATTTCTAAAGGTATTTATTGCGATTACATATGCATACTATATAAAACAATAGATTAAATACTTTTAGGAACAAAATAATTCACGTACCTTTTGTGTTTGCAAGAAACTCAGCAAATCCGTCATTTAAAGACAACCAGAATCAGAATATCAAATGTACATAGCCCAGAATTGTATCACACAATTAAATACATGTCAACCATGTAAAAGAAGTGACAAAAATATAAAATTAACAACTTAAAATTGCAATAAAGTCGGACCACGTGGAAATACAACACACACGAACATTCATTTCATTCACTCGTGAAAGAATCAAAGAAACAACCCATTTCCTACCCCCCCCCCTCCCTCCTCCTTGGTACACAACTATTTTCCCCCTAGTGAAGATTTTCTAATGCGCATGCGTTACGGGAGTTGGAGTGAAATTGTTCTGGAGCAAATTCGCCTGTAAGTTTGCTTCACCTTTACACACCAAAAAATGAATGTTTGAGGGCGCTCTTGACATCTTTCGTAGCCCCCGTTTGCCTGTTGCACCGAATTCCAACTTCAATGCAATTTTATTTAAACATCTGTAAAATGCGATACATTCCTCGGTAATATTTTTTAAATTATCACTATACTACTTTAATTTATTATATTTGAAAACTTAAAATTTCATAAGAAAATGAACTTCATTCAAATGACGACATTGAAATATAAATCGCCTAGTTAAAACATCTCTAAAATGCGATACATTCCTCAGTAATATTTTTAAAATTATTATAATACTATAATATATTATTATATTTAAAAACATCATCGACAACAACTGAAATTTATTCAAATGACGTCATTGAAATATAACACGCTTTAATGCAGCATTTCATTTATAAGCATTTTTCTATTCATTTCATTCATCACAATACTATAATATATTATTTTATTTAAAAACTTAAGACCATGGAAGTACAAGTAATTAAATTCTATGCTTAAAACTCCACCCAAAAAATCGTCCTTCTCTCTGTAAAATCAATGAATATTTCATTCATATCAGCTATATTGCAGACTCCATGAGCTAAATAATTTTGCATTAAAGAAATGCAGCAATTCTTATACAACTCATTCTACATATTTTGCTGCTTACATTTTCCATAAGTGAAATCTAGGTTTCGTTGTAGAAATAATCAAATTTGGATGATCATTTAAACTGAAATATATTGTAATTGCGTTGTTTCAGTACGCAGATGCACAGAATCTAAGCAAAAATAAAGCGGTTTAAAAATCACTGTGTTGACACAAGATGAATGCCGTATTTTGTTTTGAAAGGGGTCACGTGATCTCTTCATATCATTTTCACGTGACCGCTTCATATAAAGCATGTAATTTTTATTTTAATTTTTTTTTCTTTTAAATTACTGACATTTTTATATATATATATTTTTGAGATAATTTTACTATTTTCTAAAAATTTCAAAGCAATTTGTGAATTTTAAATCCGCTTAAAAAATGTTTGAAAAATTAGGTCCCATAGGGTTCAATGTATTTCATTTTTTCAACCCGGGTTCAATCCAAAACTAATTGGATGATATTATTCATTTATATTCCCATAGGTCCCACTGACCGTCTGAACAACATACTAAAATTTCAGTTTGATAAAGTAAATTTTACGGTAGTTATCGTAATAACGGACAGACAGACAGAATGAATGAACAAAGTCATAAACCCTTTTCAACTTTGTTGCAAAGTGTTAAATATAAATGTAATACAACAAAATTTCGAGTATCAGCTTCTGAAATTTTGATATCGACCACATTTTGCTTATTTAGAGATTGTATAAATGCTATTTCTCGGATTTTAATGAATTTCTTTAATTAAAATGTTCGTTCACAGAGTACTGTATAGTAGTTGCATGTAAATGTTTGTGTGTAGTGTAACTTGAAATTTGTATTTTCTGTGTTTTACTCTTAAAATTGTATTGCCTTTTATATTTTTAATACGAATGTATTTAATAAGTTTTCAGTATATTTCGATTATATATCATTTATGATATATAATCGAAAGATTCTTTCCAGCCCCTGCTTAAATCAGTTTAAAATATTGATTTTTTTTTCATTATTTTAATATGTATGATAGGATAGTATACCACCGAATTAAACAATTCTTTAGCTGTACTGGATCCATTAAAGTTCTAAACTCAGAAATTAATATTAAAGGATGTAATTAGATTATACAAAATGTAACAGGAAAGATCAATCCTGCATAAAGCAATGATTATGAAACACTTTCCAACTTCAATACAACTTTATATAAACATCTCTAAAATGCGGTACATTCCTCGGTAATATTTTAAAAATAATCACAATACTACACTAATTTATTATATTTGAAAATTTAAAACTTCGTCGAAAATAAGACTAACACCATTACTCTAAGCCTAGCCATTCTTGAGCTATTTTAGTTTTAGTGTACCAAATTTCAACTCTCTAGGACGTAGAAAAGTGCATTAAAAATGCCATCAAATAAAGCACATTATGAAGAGTTACATAAAATTTAAAAAATTGTTATCTACCATATTTATTTTAAAATATGAAACCTCATTTATATATATAAAGTAATTAACCTCTTGAAAAGATATTTATTATATAATATATCTCTTTTTTTTTCTTTCAGGAGGATATTGCAAGAGTTAGAATTTAATTGAATTTGTTTTTCTCCCTATATTAAATAATTTTTATTTAAAAAACTACCTAACACATTTTACTGAAATTTGTTTTACATATTTTATGGGATATTTTGAATATTTTCTAAAACTTTCGAAGCAATATGTGAATTTTAAATTTGCTTTAAAAATGTTTGAAAAATTAGGTCTCATAGGGTTCAATGTATTTCATTTTTTCAACTCGGGTTCAATTCAAAACTAATTGGGTGATATTATTCATTTATATATTCCCATAGGTCCCACAAACCATTTGAACAACATACTAAAATTTTAGTTTGATAAAGTCATTTTTACGGCAGTTATCGTGCTAACGGATAGACAGACAGAATGAATGAGCAAAGTCCTAAACACTTTTCAACTATGTTGTAAAGTGTTAGAAACCCAGAAAATATTCAGAACCGACTTTTTAGGCCTTTTAAATCTATTCGAAAAATTGTAATTTTCCATATATGTTTATGTATTTTAAAATATTTAAATATTTTATGGTGTTTAGTTATGCTCTAATAGCAGCACATTTTCAGTATCTAAAACTACACATTATTTGTCTGGTTTTTAAGAAGCATTATTATCATTAGCAAGTATCCACCAGAAATAACATTTTATTGAAAATATATTTTATATTTTAATTTGTTCGCTCACAGTAAAACATGAGTGGCATAAATGTAGCTGCGCAGCTGGAACTGCTTTTCTTGCGATATCCAAACACAATACTCGCGGGCGACTTCAATGCACACCACCGAGCGTGGGGCAGCAGGCGAGCCAACATACGCGGTACACAGATACACAGATTACTGAACACAACAAACACCAACATCATTGCACCGTCGAGACCAACCTGCTTCTCAGGTGCCAACGGCTCATTCATAGACTTTGTCCTAACGAGAAACATAGAATACGCTCACACTATCGATACCCTAGATGAATTCGACTCGGATCATTTACCGGTATTGGTGACATTCGATCTGAACACTCCCCTTCCAGCCTCTCTGGGACAAGAGAGGGTGAACTGGAACGTTTTCAAAAGAGCACTTTTTGAGCCGCACTTGGCAGTACCCAACATTATGAGCACGGCGGATATTGACTCTGCCACACACACACTCACAACAGAAATCAAGAGAGCTATTGCCTCTGCCACAACACATCGTGAGTCACCAAAAATGCCCACACTTTCCCACCATGTCAAACAATTAGTTAGGCAAAGGAACAGAATGCGTAAGACATGGCAGGCTAATAGAGACCCTACTCTCAAAAGGGAGCTTAACAGACTCACGTGGAAAGTCAGGGATAAAATTGTCTCAGAAAAGCAGCAACAGTATAAAGAGTTAATTGAATCCCTTAGCCCAGAAGACGTATCGCTCTGGCAATTCGCTAAAAGACTCAGAAAACCTCAAATTAAACTCCCGCCACTAATAGATGGCGTTAAAATCGCGTACTCAGACGAAGAAAAAGCAGAGGCGCTTGCTAGGCATTACGAAAAGCAATTTGAACCAAACCACGATCTAATGTGTCAGGACACCCTAAGAATGGTTAGGCAAACTCTAAACAACTTCAGGAACTCCCCGGTCACGGCTGAGATTAACCCAGTCTCCCCGCAAGAGATAATTGATATCATCAAAAACCTTAAAAACCGTAAAAGCCCAGGGCACGACAAAATCAGGAATATTGCGGTCAAAAACCTACCCTTAAATATAATATTTTACTTGACCACCCTAATAAACAAAATACTAAAACTAAATTATTTCCCCAAAGAATGGAAGGAAGCGATAATTATAGCGATCCATAAGCCTGGTGAGGATGCCACAATTCCAGCCAACTACAGACCAATCAGCTTACTACCGACACTTAGTAAAATTACTGAGAAAATAATTCTTAATAGACTGAACACGCATCTTAGTGAGAATGATATTATCATTCCGGAGCAGTTTGGATTTCGGCCAAAACACTCCACCACTCATCAATTGCTGAGAGTGGTAGAGTACATATCTTCTGGACTTAATAGTAAGACACCCACAGCTGCGATTTTTCTTGACATACAAAAAGCATTTGATAAAGTGTGGCACTGTGGATTAGCATACAAATTGATCACTCTAAAAGTCCCTGACGCACTTGTCAAACTTTTAATCTCATACCTAAATAACAGACACTTCCAAGTTAGAGTAAAAGATAACTTGTCTACACCCAAGCTCATTAAAAGTAGTGTACCGCAAGGATCCATCCTGGGCCCGACACTCTTTAACATATATCTAAATGACATCCCCAGGACCCTAGACACGGAGCTGGCACTCTATGCAGACGACAGCGCGATACTTGCAAAACATCCTTACGTCTCGGTAATGCACAGACAGCTACAACAACACTTAGACATATTTCAAACATGGCTGGAAAAATGGCGAATAAAATTAAACCCCAATAAATGTCATTGGATTTATTTCTCTAGAAAACGTAAACCTCCGCCGCCTCTGTACATAAACAACCATGCCCTAAAAGCGGAAAAATCTACTAAATACCTAGGTGTAACGATAGATTCCCACCTAACCTGGAAACAGCACGTAACGAACTTAATCAAAAAAGCGTATATGGCCACAGGAGCCTTATACCCAATGATAGGAAACGGAAATCTAAGTTATCAAAATAAACTCCTAATTTATAAATCGGTCATCCGCCCGGGAATGCTGTATGCAGCACCCGTATGGGGATATGCCTGTAAAACTACTATAGACTTACTAGAGACAAAACAAAACAAAACCCTAAGGATTATAAGGAAAGCTCCTAGATACTTAAGAAACTCGGTAATTAGGAAAGACTTCAAAATAAAAACTGTTAGAGCCCAAATTAAAAAGCTAGCGCTTAAATTCTATAAAAATCTGCCATCTGTTCCAAATGAACTACTATTCAATCTGCATGACTATGATCATCGCAAAGCCAAATCACGTAAGAGACCCCGCGCTGTACTTAATATTGAAAATCGGAATTAGGTAAGTCCCAACTTAAATAGTTGATATTAAATTAAAACTCGATCAATGTTTTCTAAAAAATGTTTTTAAACCTTAAACTGCCAAATTGATAGGAAATCCTTAGAACTGCATCAACTCCCCAAAATTACTCAAACTCTAAATGTGCAACAAACTGCCACACTAGGAGCTAAGTCAAATAATAAAAACAGTAAATCAAAAACCTCGAACCTCCAACTATGGGCAAATGAAATAATGTCACAGTATGAAGATAAGAACCACATCTAGAGATTGGAGATTAAAGGCGCTTCGCGCCTGGTGCTCTTTTCTGGACGAAACCCATCTGCTGCTCACAGTAACTAAAAAGGATATTATTATCATATAATTTCAATAATTATCAGTAAAAGGAGCCATTAACAATTTAAAGATGTGATGTGAAAGATTATAGCGTAAAATGTGAAAGAAAAGTAACGTGCACTATATTGGCTAATACAGACTTTTCAGTCGCTGCAGTAGCGCCGCTCACCGCCAACCGAAATTAAATCCAATATCAAGGATAACACTCTTGGCAATGGTCTGTGAAGGCTTTTCTCTTATATCAGGAATAAGTATCCCTCCTCTCTTGCCATAAGTACAGTGTCTAGAACTAATTTTCGAACTAACTCTATTGTAGCCACTGTACCATAAGTATCTCTTCGTATCTCTCCTCTACGGTTTTCCCCACAGACTGTGGTTTTTGCAAAGACGTTTTGTTATACAACCCTATTTGTCACTGAGCGAAACACTTGAAATTTTGTTCTATCATCGCATGTTTACACGTTGAAAACATACTTTCGCTGCTATTTTGGATTTTATAATCAATTATTTTATTTTTTATTCATTTTTGAAGAAATGGATTGTCAAAAGAAAAGGGATTACGTTTACAAAGTAGGTAATTTATTTTTTTTAAATAAAAAGATTAATTGTTATCCATCCCATATTTCATCCTATGCAAGTGTTCATAAGAAATTGGTGCAGTATTATCACTGCCGACTAGACTCAATTCTAAAAAACAGTGCCATTATTAGCTAAAAAACTTTTCCGCATTTATATAAAATGTATAAAAATTGATATTTGGATAACTTTTTCTAGAGCTAATTAAGTTGAATATGATATTGAATGCTTATATACTTTACATGATTTTTACTATCTGACGTAATGTCTAAAATACCCCCCCCCCCCTCTGTAATTAACGATTGAGTTTGGCACCTTTAATAGTGCATTTTTGTAAATTTGTTATTTATTAT
The DNA here is from genome assembly GCA_951213105.1 of Amaurobius ferox. Lineage (NCBI taxonomy): Eukaryota > Metazoa > Arthropoda > Arachnida > Araneae > Amaurobiidae > Amaurobius > Amaurobius ferox. The sequence goes on along the minus strand of OX578148.1, from coordinate 55,509,811 downwards.
AAGAATATTAGTGTATTTAAAAATATTATATTGACAGCAACCCATGAAAAATTAAGAACTAAGCAATTGAACAATCAACACGCTAGTATACTTTTAAGGCTGAAAATATTACATAATATTTCAGTCTTTTGTGTATATTAGCTTGTAATATTTGGTTTATCATGATTTACAGTGATGCAATGCGTCAAATTTTTATATAGTTTATGATTACATGAATAAAATATATATCTATGTATCTATGTTTGTTTATTTAAATTTACTTAAACTAATAAACATATTACAGATAAAAGTATTTTTAAATGCTGATCATGTTTATAGTTTAAAAAATTATAAAACTAAAGTTCCGTAATTTTTTTTAGCCGCATTAACATAAAACTGCCAATCGAGCGATAGTTCTAAAATCTAGCAGCCGAGCTTTTTTTTACATCATAGACGGGTTCTTTTATCCCGAATCGCACTAAAAACTACTCATCACCAGGGTCACACTCAAGTGACGTACGAAACGTCAAGTGACCTACCAAATTTTATGAAATTCGGTCCATTAGTGTTTGAGATAGAGTGGATACATACATTGCACTGGCAGACAGAGAGACAGACACACAGACGTCACACCAAAAATAGTTTTTTCGTATTCTAAAGGTCTCGAAACGTGTCGATCCATCGAAAACTCGAGTTGCGATTTTCAGCATGATTCCAATTATCTCCCTATACATTACAAAGTATTGCAGGGAAAATAAAAATCTGACGTGGGCAGCACATGTTTTTTCCTGTAGACTTATATCCATGTTCTCTTTATTTTAAATAAATTTAATTCATTGTTAATTCCATTTTTGTTCTCATTTGGTAACTGGACTTATTTTCAAAGGTGGCGTAGAGAAAATACGAAAACACTAAAATATCTCGAGAACGGCTAGTCCAAGCGTAATGGAGTTGGTCTTATTCTTTCCTTCATTAAAGATTACGTATAAAATAAGCATTTAATGTATATATTTAAGCCGACTTAGCTTTTCTTTAGATTTTGAAAGTTTTTGCGGCGAATTTCGTAAAAAGATGCAGGTTATTCTTTTCCGAATCATACCCAAATCTAATCAGAACCAGGGTGACACACAAGCGAATTTTCTGCAGTTCGGACCATCAGTTTTTCATCTAGAGTGGATACAGGCAATTTTTGCTAGCCATTTCGCAAAAAAAGTCAGGTTCTTTTATCCTGAATCGTACCCAAAATTAATCAGCCCCAGATTCGCCACAAATGACATACCTATCACATATTATGAAATTCGGTCCTTTTGTTTTGTAGATAGAGTGGATACAATATCTGTACAGACAGACACACACACAGACGTCAAGCCAAAAATATTTTTTTCGTATTCTAAAAGTCTCGAAGCGTGTAGATTCGTCGAAAACTTGAGTTGCGATTTTCGACATGATTCCACTACATTACCAAACATCCCTATACATTACCGTGTATTGCAGTCAAAGTAAAAATCTGATGTGGGCAGCACATGTCTTTCTACGAAATTACGAAAATGCTAAAATTTCTCGAGAACGGCTAGTCCAAGTGTAATTGGGATGGACTTATTCTTTTCTTCGCTAAAATTACGTATAAAACAAGCATTAAATGAATATATTTTAGCATACGTAGTTTTTTTTTAGATTTTGACGATTTTTGCGGGTCATTTCACAAAAAAAGGCAGCTTATTTTTTTAGAAATTGTATCAAAATCTAATAAGCACCAGGGTGACCCATATGTAACTTATGTACCGAATGTTGTGAAATTAGGTCCATTTGTTTTTCAGCTGGAGTGGATACAGGCTATTTTTGCGGGCCATGTCGCAAAAAAAGGCGGATTCTTTTATCCCGAATCATACCCAAAACTAATCAGCACCAGATTCGCCCACAAGTGACTTTACCACATTTTATGAAATTCGGTCCATTAGTTTTGTAGTTAGAGTGGATACAATATCTACACAGGCAGACAGACAGACACGCACACACACAGACGCTGCGCTAAAAATATTTTTTTCGTATTCTAAAGGTCTCGAAACGTGTAGATCTGTCAAAAACTCGAGTTGCGATATTCGACATGATTCCAATACTTTCCCTATGCATTACAATGTATAGCAGGGAAAGTAAAAATGTGATGTCAGTTATCTTTCATAAATCTTTCAGAAGAGAAAACTATAATATATTATTGTGTATCTAGGGAACCTACACTGGAAAAAGTGGTAAGTGGTCATAATAAAATAAAAGAAGTCATAATAAAATATGCATTATCTGAAATTTGATGTTGGTCTAGAGAATCCTCAAATTCTAGACCATTTCATATACAATGTTTCTTTCAGAAATAAAAGCTACAATTTATTATTTTAATAGCAGCATACCCGTTCTTCGTACGGAGTATATAATATAAAGAAACTTGAAATTCATAATCATGCCCAAATTCTTATAGTATACTAAATGACATGTTTAATCAAAATATTCTGTTAAAATATTTAATATAATGCTCCTAAAAAGAAGTTTAAGAATCTCTGTTCTCGCTATATAAAATTATCTTCATGGACATATCTGAAGAATGAAACATCTTGGACCCCTTATGTAAGCAAATATAAAAAAAAAATATGGAATTGAATCAATATATGCAAAATAAAAGCGTTAAAATTGTATGGGACCCGTACTAATTATATACGCGAATATTAGAAAATATAACCTGTATTAGTAGATTACATGTATAAATTGAAAATACCAATAAACCCGTAATCTTTAAATCTGAAGACAGTCATTTATTCCAATATATGTCAAAATTAAAGTGCTAAAATTATATGGGAAGATATACACGTACTACTTATAATGTCCGATTATTAGTAGAATATTACCCGTTTTGCAATATGAGTCTCAAATGTTTTTTGGTAAAATACAACAGACGACGTAATAAATTGAATATAAAATTAATCCCCGTAATCTTCATACCAAAAGACTGTACTTGATTCCAATATATATGCCAATATATGTCAAAATATATGCCAATATACCTGTACTACTTATATTCTCGTAGGTTAGAAGATATACCCGTGCATTCCTAGAAGATTACTCGTACAACGTACAATATGCGTGTGTCAGCAATTTTTGCCGCAATAAAACAATGGCGTAATAACTTAAAAATATCAATAATCACTGAATCAATAATTCCGGAAAATATCAATAATAATAATGTTTAAACCTGAAGAGTATAATTGATATTATCCAGTCCAAAATGAAATGGCAATGAAATTTATTTTATATACATATCTTCATTATTCAAATCGGAAAGGATTTAATAAAAATCGTCTGCCGCATAAACACATTGGATTTAAATCCGTTGCTAAGCGACATGATATCATTTGCTTCAAATAAATTGGTAGAAAAAATATCGTCTAAATAGTTATATTTCTATGGAACATTTGGCGACAGTTTCGTCAAATTAGCGACATTTTAAAAAATCGCCAAATTTATCGCCAAGTGGGACTGTAGAACTGACAGTTCCACTTTGCGACAAATTGACGAAATATCATCACAATACTATATCCCCTAACAAAAAATAATTAATATCATTTATGTAGCGCAATTTTATCAATTTCAAGATATTTTTATAGATTTGAAAACATTTTTATCAATTTGGTGACATTTTAAAAATTCGCTAAATGTATTGCTAAGTAGGATGGTTGGTCTGACAGATAAATGCTAACCAAACATCATTTCAGTACTCTCTTCTAACAAAACAAAAAAAAATTTCATTGATATGTAGAAGACCCAAGCCACACGACCAACCCGAAGGTTTATGGCAGCTGTTTGTGTGTCGTTTATATCAATTTGGCGACATTTCCGTCAATTTGGCAAAGTTTAAGAAAAATTGTCAAATTAGCGATATCCCTCCAAATTCGTAGCTTTGAATTTGCAGATCTGAATGAAACATTCTTATCCCGTTTCAATATACTAAATGAAAACACTACAATTGTATTAGAAGATATACCCGCTCTACTCTTTTTATGTTTCAACAATCGGCTATATGAATTTATTGGCTAAACACAATATATGAGTTTAGTAGCTAAATACGATATAAGCTTGAAAACTCTTTGCCAAAATAAATGAAATTGATGTACGCAGTCAGCAATTAATATAATTAAAAGAAAAATCAAACCGTCCATTCATAAGATATACTTTTATATCCATTTATCCATTTATTTATTATTTAAATCGAAAAAAAATAATAAAAACATTAACAAACACATTTAATTTAATTGCGATGCCGAGCAACATGATATATCCTCCTAAAATGTTAAAATTTATTAACCACCAACAGCACACCCGTTATTCGTACGGAGTGTATAATTTAAAGAAACTTATAGTTCGCAATCATGTGCAAATTCTGTTAAAATATTAAATTTATTGCTCCTAAAGAGAAGTTTAAGAATATATGTTCTCACTATGCAAAATTATCTTCACGATCAGATCTGAAGAATAAAACATCCTGCCCCCTTTTGTAAGCAAATTTACAGAAGAAAAAATAGGAATTGAATGAATATATGCAACCCCGTACTAATTATATTGTCGCAGATCAGAAAATATGCCAATGTGTTAGTAGAAGAATACCCGTATTACAATATGCGTCTCAAAAATATTTGCCAAAATAAAAGAGATGACGTAATAAATTGAAAACATCAATAATATCCGTACTCTTTATACCAGAAGGTCGTAATTGATTCCAATATATGCCAATATATATCAAAACATATGTCAATATACCTGTACTACTTATATTCTCGTAGATTAAAAGATATACACGTGTATTTGTTGAAGATTCGTACAACATACAATATATGAGTTTAAACAATTTTTGTCATAATGAAATAATTGCATAATAACTTGAAAATATCAATAATCCTTGAATCAATAATCGCCGAAAATATAAATAATAATAATTTTTAAACCTGAAGACAGTAATTGATATTATCCAGTCAAAAATGCTATAAGAAAAATCAAATCGTTCTTTTCTAAAATATATTTTTATATCCATTTATTTATTATTCAAATCGAAAAAATAATTATTAAAATTAACAGACAGATTTAATTTAATTGCGTTTCTGAGTAACATGATATAAGATAGAATCTTATAACATGTTAAATATGTCATGTCTTATAACATAAACTGCGAGATTAAATAACGATTTTGATTTCTCTATACTTCTCATTGTTCCGTAAAAGCTTGTTTTAAATAAACCATGAACCATGGAGATAGATTTCCCCTTTAAATCATGTTTCAAACAATTCATGTCTTCAGAAAGTGACTAATTAACGCAAAAAATCTCCCATCAAACTCAGAGATTAAATTTTAATTCACTTTCAAACGATTTTCAAGCTTTTCGTTTGGATAAACCACGGAGTTAGGGAGTAGAACTCCTAGGAAAAAGTTCCGTTTTTCATTAATATCTCGACAACCCCAGGTCTTAGAAACTCGAAACTTGGACAAAATTTATGGGGGGATATTTCAAGGCTATTCACCAAATTTCATTAAATTCGGTTCAGCCGTTTTTCCGTGATGATGAGACAAACGAAAATTTCGTTTTTTACTAATATCTCGAGAACCACTGGACGTAGAAACTCAAAACACGGATATAATTTTAAGTGGGGCTATTTCTGGGCTACCCACAAAATTTCATCAAATTCGGTTCAGCCGTTCTCCCGTCATGGTGTGACAAACAGACAGACAGACAGACAGACAGACAGACAGACAGACAGACAGATTTTCATTCTTATTTATATAGACTAGCAGCATACCCGTTCTTCGTACGGAGTATATAATATAAAGAAACTTGAAATTCATAATCATGCCCAAATTCTTATAGTATACTAAATGACATGTTTAATCAAAATATTCTGTTAAAATATTTAATATAATGCTCCTAAAAAGAAGTTTAAGAATCTCTGTTCTCGCTATATAAAATTATCTTCATGGACATATCTGAAGAATAAAACATCTTTGACCCCTTATGTAAGCAAATATAAAAAAAAATATGGAATTGAATCAATATATGCAAAATAAAAGCGTTAAAATTGAATGGGACCCGTACTAATTATATACGCGAATATTAGAAAATATAACCTGTATGAGTAGATTACATGTATAAATTGAAAATACCAATAAACCCGTAATCTTTAAATCTGAAGACAGTCATTTATTCCAATATATGTCAAAATTAAAGTGCTAAAATTATATGGGGAGATATACACGTACTACTTATAATGTCCGATTATTAGTAGAATATTACCCGTTTTGCAATATGAGTCACAAATGTTTTTTGGTAAAATACAACAGACGACGTAATAAATTGAATATATAATTAATCCCCTTAAACTTCATACCAGAAGACTGTACTTGATTCCAATATATATGCCAATATATATGTCAAAATATATGCCAATATACCTGTACTACGTATATTCTCGTAGGTTAGAAGATATACCCGTGCATTCCTAGAAGATTACTCGTACAACGTACAATATGCGTGTGTCAGCAATTTTTGCCGCAATAAAACAATGGCGTAATAACTTAAAAATATCAATAATCCCTGAATCAATAATTCCGGAAAATATCAATAATAATAATGTTTAAACCTGAAGAGTATAATTGATATTATCCAGTCCAAAATGAAATGGCAATGAAATTTATTTTATAGACATATCTTCATTATTCCAATCGGAAATGATTTAATAAAAATCGTCTGCCGCATAAACACATTGGATTTAAATCCGTTGCTAAGCGACATGATATCATTTGCTTCAAATAAATTGGTAGAAAAAATATCGTCTAAATAGTTATATTTCTATGGAACATTTGGCGACAGTTTCGTCAAATTAGCGACATTTTAAAAAATCGCCAAATTTATCGCCAAGTGGGACTGTAGAACTGACAGTTCCACTTTGCGACAAATTGACGAAATATCATCACAATACTATATCCCCTAACAAAAAATAATTAATATCATTTATGTAGCGCAATTTTATCAATTTCAAGATATTTTTATAGATTTGAAAACATTTTTATCAATTTGGTGACATTTTAAAAATTCGCTAAATGTATTGCTAAGTAGGATGGTTGGTCTGACAGATAAATGCTAACCAAACATCATTTCAGTACTCTCTTCTAACAAAACAAAAAAAAATTTCATTGATATGTAGAAGACCCAAGCCACACGACCAACCCGAAGGTTTATGGCAGCTGTTTGTGTGTCGTTTATATCAATTTGGCGACATTTCCGTCAATTTGGTAAAGTTTAAGAAAAATTGTCAATTTAGCGATATCCCTCCAAATTCGTAGCTTTGAATTTGCAGATCTGAATGAAACATTCTTATCCCGTTTCAATATACTAAATGAAAACACTACAATTGTATTAGAAGATATACCCGCTCTACTCTTTTTATGTTTCAACAATCGGCTATATGAATTTATTGGCTAAACACAATATATGAGTTTAGTAGCTAAATACGATATAAGCTTGAAAACTCTTTGCCAAAATAAATGAAATTGATGTACGCAGTCAGCAATTAATATAATTAAAAGAAAAATCAAACCGTCCATTCATAAGATATACTTTTATATCCATTTATCCATTTATTTATTATTTAAATCGAAAAAAAATAATAAAAACATTAACAAACACATTTAATTTAATTGCGATGCCGAGCAACATGATATATCCTCCTAAAATGTTAAAATTTATTAACCACTAACAGCACACCCGTTATTCGTACGGAGTGTATAATTTAAAGAAACTTAAAGTTCGCAATCATGTGCAAATTCTGTTAAAATATTAAATTTATTGCTCCTAAAGGGAAGTTTAAGAATATATGTTCTCACTATGCAAAATTATCTTCACGATCAGATCTGAAGAATAAAACATCCTGCCCCCTTTTGTAAGCAAATTTACAGAAGAAAAAATAGGAATTGAATGAATATATGCAACCCCGTACTAATTATATTGTCGCAGATCAGAAAATATGCCAATGTGTTAGTAGAAGATTACCCGTATTACAATATGCGTCTCAAAAATATTTGCCGAAATAAAAGAGATGACGTAATAAATTGAAAACATTAATAATATCCGTACTCTTTATACCAGCAGGTCGTAATTGATTCCAATATATGCCAATATATATCAAAACATATGTCAATATACCTGTACTACTTATATTCTCGTAGATTAAAAGATATACACGTGTATTTGTAGAAGATTCGTACAACATACAATATATGAGTTTAAACAATTTTTGTCATAATAAAATAATTGCATAATAACTTGAAAATATCAATAATCCTTGAATCAATAATCCCCGAAAATATAAATAATAATAATTTTTAAACCTGAAGACCGTAATTGATATTATCCAGTCAAAAATGCTATAAGAAAAATCAAATCGTTCTTTTCTAAAATATATTTTTATATCCATTTATTTATTATTCAAATCGAAAAAATAATTATTAAAATTAACAGACAGATTTAATTTAATTGCGTTTCTGAGTAACATAATATAAGATAGAATCTTATAACATGTTAAATATGTCATGTCTTATAACATAAACTGCGAAATTAAATAACGATTTTGATTTCTCTATATTTCTCATTGTTCCGTAAAAGCTTGTTTTAAATAAACCATGAACCATGGAGATAGATTTCCCCTTTAAATCATGTTTCAAACAATTCATGTTTTCAGAAAGTGACTAATTAACGCAAAAAATCTCCCATCAAACTCAGAGATTAAATTTTAATTCACTTTCAAACGATTTTCAAGCTTTTCGTTTGGATAAACCACGGAGTTAGGGAGTAGAACTCCTAGGAAAAAGTTCCGTTTTTCATTAATATCTCGACAACCCCAGGTCTTAGAAACTCGAAACTTGGACAAAATTTATGGGGGGATATTTCAAGGCTATTCACCAAATTTCATTAAATTCGGTTCAGCCGTTTTTCCGTGATGATGAGACAAACGAAAATTTCGTTTTTTACTAATATCTCGAGAACCACTGGCCGTAGAAACTCAAAACACGGATATAATTTTAAGTGGGGCTATTTCTGGGCTACCCACAAAATTTCATCAAATTCGGTTCAGCCTTTCTCCCGTGATGGTGTGACAAACAGACAGACAGACAGACAGACAGACAGACAGACAGATTTTCATTTTTATTTATATAGATAACTAGCGAACCAATACTACTAAAATATTCATGATTCCAAAAATTATATACGTATTTTGAAATATGGACCTCCGTAATAATTTCAAGTCTCGCATGTACTTTTTAAATGTAACAATCAACTTAATTCGAACAAAAAAGATCAGTCATGCATAAAGCATTGGTTATGAAACACTTCCCAACTGCAATGCAATTTTATTTAAACATCTCTAAAATGCCATACATTCTGCGATAATATTATTTAAATTATCACAATTCTACAATAACTTATTATATTTGAAAACTTCATCAAAAACAAATGAACTTTATTCAAATGACGCCATCGAAATATAAATCGCCTGGCTCTCTATATAAAAGCAGCATTTCATTCATTAACTTTTTTCCATTCCTTTCATTCATCACAATATAACAATAATGTATTTTATTTAAACTTAAAATCATGGAAGTACAAATAATTTAACTCTATGCTTAAAATTTTATCGAAAAAATCGTCTGCTTCTCTATGTAAAATCAATGAATTCATTTTTATCATTTATATTGCAGATCAAGAACTACATAATTTTGCGTTAAAGAAATGCAGCAATGCATATACAACTCATGCTACAACTTTTGGTGTTTACATTCTCCATAAGTGGAAAATTGGCTTCGTTGTAGAAACAATCAAAGTTTGATGATCATTTAAACCCAAATATATTGAATGCTTTGTTTCAGAACGTAGATGTACAGAATTAAGCAAAAATAAAGCGGTTATAGTACGGATACACCACTAAATATAAATGAAATGAAAACGAGTAAATATCATTTTGAGAAAAAGCTCTTTGGACGGTCCTTAGATTGAACGCTTATATATCTTTAAGCTTTACATGTTTATTTTGATGAGATGAAAAGTACATACATTATATGATTTTGTAATGGGCTGAATTTGTTTTACTATTTTGAGTTACAGCACGTAAAATCGATCATTTGAATGTTTACTACTTTTGGATCCCCTTAATTTCTTGTGTGGAGCCAGCCTAGATTCATCCATTGTGCATATTGCGGACCTAAAATTCGAACCTGGTTTCATTTTCTTTTACTTCTCTCCGCATTTCTGTTTTCATCTAATATTCTCTGCACACAGTTATATGTAGAGTGGGAAAATAATTCAATAAATATTATTCACCCTGTGACCATGCTCTCTTTGTCAAATTCATTTTCATTTATACATTAATACTATATTGTATTTAAGCAAAATGGTGTCATTTTCAAACTTATCTTTTCGATGATGTATAAAAGTTTTTTTTTTCTTTGTGATCTACAACCGGAAACTAATGGCCTTAATAAGTTTGCTAAAACTACTGGTTTACGAATAAATAAAAGTAAAAAACAGAAGTTTTAAGAATTAAGGAAAAAGCTTATGAAAATGTAAAATTAGATGATGAATCCATTGAAGATGTAAATAGCTTTATTTACCTTGGTGTACTGGTGAACAAGGACGGTGGAACAGATGAAGAAATCAAAATAAGAATTGAAAAAAGTTCAGAATTGTTTTAGTAAACAAAATAAAGTATCGAGAGCTACAAACCTTAATTTAAAAACCAAGATCAACTTTTTTAATTCCTTAGTGAAGAGTGTTTTACTGTATTAATCCGGAACATGGAAATCAGCAAGGGGCCAATGCAACAAGTTGAATGCCTGGCAGACTAAATGTCTGAAGGAAATTTTGTTAGTATTTTGGCCGTATGTTATTACTAACACTGAACTCTACAAGAGTACTGGACAGGAAGCAATTGAGATGGAAATATAAAGCCGTAGATGAAAATGGAATGCCGCAGCATAATATCCCTGCTGTGCAGTGGCGTCGGAATCCATGGGTGTATGGGTGCATCTTGCACCCACAGAAATTTTAAGATAATTATGTTTTTGTTGTTATTGTTAATCTTCTTTAAATAGTATTGGAATGAGATATTTACAGAAAAATATTTAAGTAAAAATAGAGTGAATGAAGAATTTAATCTCGCAATTCAAAAACAGGTGTGAATATTTAGATAAAAGCAGTTACTTACCTATCCTGCCCCCTTTATCTTCGAATACTGGTTCAAAAAGGTGCGTGCAATCTATGGTTTAAAATTGGAGTTAAAACGGTTAAAAATTGGAGTTATTAAAAAGTTAGATGCTCTGGCAAATTGTTCGGACAATGGTAGTATTAGTATTGTTCGTTTGACTATTTGTAGTGTGGGTGCATTTAGGATAATCCTGCCAAAAATAAGTTGTAATAAATTCAAGGATATAGGTGCAAAAGGATTTGAAATTACCAAATAAATCTGCTGTGGATGCGTTATGTGCAAATATCTTTTATTTTTTAGGAAAATTATACTATATATTTTTCTCTGTGGGTGAAAGAACAATATTTATAGAAACCAAGATCAAAATATATGTGCTAAATATTTGTACAATATAGAAACGAAGGTTTGGCTTAAAAATTCTTAATTTTACATGGATTAAATCTTTTATTTTTGCTTATTTAGTGAAAGCGGTATCCCAAAAGAAAATAATCATATTGTTAAACCTTTCCGTAATGCATTAGAAAGTGTAAATGAATTTTTGGGCATAAGATATCGTAAATATGAGTTGTGAGCTTCAGGATAAAAATAAGCAAATAATGTTATGTAAAAACACCATTCTCTAAACTGGACCTAATATCGTAAAAAATGTAATTTTTAAGAACTATAGTTTGGTATATAGATCATAAGCACCGAGTTTTCAAAATCTGAGGTGGCACAATCCGATAAAGTTATATGAAGTATTCACAAAATCGATAAAGATATAACAACTTACAAGGCCGCCTTGAAGAAAGAAAACGTATGTCAGTTAGATGACTGCCATTGTTTCGAGGTTATTTTAAACCCCTACTTCAAACCAAAAGAATAGTATGCGTCCTTAACATCCGCCCAGAACGAACGGCAGTAGTGGTTGTTAAGAGCGCGTACTGGTATTTTGGACTGAAAAAGGGGGATTATAATGCCATCGAAGCAACTGTAGTCACCTAACTGACATATATATGCTTTCCTCAAGGAAGTTTTGTAAGTTGTTGTCTTACAAGCAGTAGTTTTGGAGTGAGATAGCCCAGTGGTTAAGTCACGGGGATTGTACTCGGAGGACCCGAGTTCCATTTCCGGTATTGCCTAATGCTAAACTGTCCCCGTGTATAAGCCATCGAGGTGAGATATAAGTAGAGAGACTTACGGCAACCTTTTCTTGACCACTGAACTAAGTCACATGACTTATGCACTCCCCTACGCGCATATTTTCTCGCGCACCTCTCCTTCCATTGCAATTGCATTACGTTTTCAAAAGCGAGAAGTCCTGTCGCACGTTTGGGTTTAATTTTCAGCAAAATATGGTAATGTCTTGCGCTGCATATGGATGTACTTCAAAGTTCATCAAAGGTGGAGACACTACGTTTCACAGGTAAGTCATTTTCATTCATTTTAAAACATATTTTATATAAAATAACGAGTTAATTGGCAAGTGCGACCATGACGTACTATAATAAAAGTAGATTTTCTGGCTTTGTAAATAATGTATAGCCTCGTAATAATTTTTAAAATAAAATATTTTATATATATTTCCGTACTTCCATAAACTGAACCTCTATAAATGCTTAAAATTAGAAGAAAAAAAATAAAATGAACGTGAACTTTTAATAGGCCTAGTTTTCTCTCTTGGCGATATTTTTCTACGCCAAATTGGATTGTTTACTAATTCATGCTCTTTTCTCCTGACAATGTTTTTATGCCATATAATGCTATGAAATGATTAATAACGCACAAGAAAATTTATCATGCGCACGGATATGCACAACCTTACAATCATAAAAATTGTCGGGGAAAATTTTAATTTCAGTAACTGATAACACTGTGTCCAAATATCTTTAAAAACATTTTTTTTTCTTTTTTTTGGGGGGGGGGAGGGGGAGGGGGGGCAAGGAATATAAAGTAGCTGTTGCATAATTTGGAAATAATATTCAAGATTTTGAATAGTTATCGAGAATTGTATATTGCTCAGCTATATTTCTAAATTTGAGAACTGAAAAATATTTTAAAATGTATATTCCTGCCCAACCCGTTCTCTGCATTTGATAGGGTGTTATGAACTAATAAAGCTATTTTATTAAGAAGTTGCAAGTTAATGTCTTGCAAGTAGCATTTTGATTTATTATAAATAACACTATGTCCAAATATCTTTAAAAAAATTTTTTTTGGGGGGGAGGAGGGGGGGGGTCAAGGAATATAAAGTAGCTGTTGGGAATAATATTCAAGATTTTGAATAGTTATATAGAATTGTATATTGCTCAGCTATATTTCTAAATTTGAAAATTGGCATTGAAGCAATTTTGCACTTCGTTTATACAAAAACTAAAAAAAAAGTATTTTGTTAAACATACACGTTTACTGAAGTAAAAGATTAATTTTAGTGGCACTTTTATAATACTAAATGGTATGGTAGCTCTGTAAATGTATACTTATAAAATCTCAAAGTTTATACAGGTTTTTTATTCATTATTAAAATGTTGATGCATTAATATTAAACATCAACAACCTTAAATAATATAATTAATGTTTTTTTCGAAATTAAGGGCAATTTCACTGATGATTTTATTAATTGAATTGAAAACAAGTAAAAACAAACAAAAAACAACTTTTCAAATACACCCTTTTATTAGTTGTATGTAACTTAAATATATGAAGGACAACACCTTACAAAATGTTCGCTCCGGTTCCCGAGTTTTTCCTTAGAATAACATTAAGTTATTCTTCAGTGCATTACTCTTAACAGTTCCTGTACGGGCTCGGATGGTAAGGTTCAAAATCCAATGAATTAAAATATACCATGAAAGATAATCATGCCAAATATGATATGATCTTTCTAGATACAACGGATCTCGAGTTATTCCCACATAATGAGTATATATCTATGGCGGGCCCAGGATGGGCTAGCCCGATAAGACTCAAAATACAAGAAATCAATATATACCGTAAAAGACAACGAAATACTAAATTTGGACCTTCTAACTAGGAAATTAAAATATATCACAAAAGACAACGACATGCCAAATTTCATGCTAGTGTGATTAATGGAACTTGATTAGTTAAAACCTAAACAATATGCATTTTGAAATACATCAGATGTATTTAGCACTGTTTTACTCCAGTACAAAAAAATTATTTTATAGCGCCAAGCGTGGCAACAAGTCGCCAAATCTGCGAGTGTTCGACCCTAAGTCACGTGATACATGCAGTGGTCATGTTTTCCACAGAATACTATATTCAGAAGGTGCACTCCCATAGGACCCTATGGCAACATTTTTAACATGGGATGTCGCATAGACACTAGAGCTAGTGAGTTGGACCAACTGAACTACGATGCGTCTGCCAGATTTGGCGCGTTATCGCTCGCTTGGCGATTTTTTTTTAAACGGGAGGGGAACAAAATGTTGAGGACTGTACTTTTATAACTTTTGAAACTATAGAAAGGATCAGGATTTAAAAATACATTAATCTGCAACATAAATATATTCATTAGTTTAAGAATATTTAAATAAACATAGTTATATATTTAATTCAAATAATCATAAAATAGATTAAAAAATAGACATATTGCATTGTCTCACTATAAAACATAATGCACAAAAAATTACAAGCTAACATACTCAAAAGACTGAAATATTATATAATATTTTCAGTCTAAAAAGTATACTAGCGTGTTGATCGTTAATTACTTGATCCTTAATTTATTCTGGGATAGTAAATATCAAATTTACATAAATACACTATCGAAGTTGTGGAACTCAATCATTAATTACCCGAGGGGGGGGGGGGGAGTTTTCCACCATAAGGCACTTAATAAAAATTTTACATAAATATATACACATACTATATCACATTCAACTAAGAAAAAGTTATCCAAATATCAATTATTTCACATTTTATAAAAATACGGAAAATATTTTTTATCTAATTATACCACTACCTCTTAAAATTTAGTCTAATCCGGCAGTAATAACAACACAGCACTAATTTCGTATGATGAACACATGTATACTTATATGAACACGTGTATACTTATGAACACGTGTATACTTATAATGAACACGTATGTAGGATGGTGATAACTAAAATTATTTCAATTTTAATAAACATAAATTACATACCCTGTAACGCAACCAGTTTTCTTTTATCAATCCATTTCTATGAAATGATCTAAACACTTAACAAATAATCCTTTTTCACGTTACTCAAACCACGCTAGTCTGTTGTTCTAAGTTTTCGCCGAGCGAAATAGGGTTATAACATTGAAAATCGGCTTGGACTCAAACCAGATCATCGCCAAGCGCTCGGATCAAACCAGACCATCGCCAAGAGCGCGCCAACCCAATGTTTGGTCTATCTCTAATGGCCGCCGCGAAAACGAAACTATCGAGAGTGACAGGTCTGTATAGTAGTCTGTGATGTTTTCAATCTCTTCTGAATAGCAATGCGCAGTCTACTTATATCTCTGGTCGAAGGTCGCGAAGGGAGGGGAGAATTCTAGCTGTTCGCGTACAATCTTTGGCCATCTCTGGCCTATCCTTTCAATAGACTTTCGGTTGGCTCCGCGAACGCTATGCGAAATCCTATGTTAACGATGTTGCCATATGGGGGTGAACTTCTGAATAGAGTATTCTGTGCGGTTGAAGAACGAGGGACTTGTTTTCGGGACCCTCATCTGAACGGAGGATGGATCTCGCCGAGTCCCGAGTATGATATATGAATCGAATAATCAAGAATTGGAATATGTATATAGACGTGTAAATATTTAGATAGAATAAATGTTTCTTGGAATTCAATGAAAGTGTTTTACATAAACATAGAGGGACAAACCATCGAACAGGGCTCAAGACGATGAACGTTAGAAATAGAGTCCAGTTCGGCACATAAAGTGTTAATTTTTTTAAAAACACAATGTATTTCATTGGTTTAGAGTCTTGTGTATCAATTTAGTGATATTTTTATCAATTCAGCAACATTAAGGAAACGCGCCAAGTTTGCGAATTCCCGCCAAAGTCGCCATCAAATTTTATGCCAAGCGTTATGGATGGAAGGATGGAGAAATGCGTTATTACGATATTAAATTAAAGCAAAAGAGTTTATCAATGAAATTAAACATAATTTCCCAGAATATTGAATTTTCATTAATTTGGCGTCGTTTCTATCCATTTGGTGTTATTTTATCAATTAGGAGATATTTTCGTTTTATATTCGAGATTTCTTATCTATTTGGCGACATTTATAAAGGTCTCAAAATTTGTCGCCAAGTGGGACCGCTGGACTGATTGACAAATGCTACCGAAACTTCTTTGCAATACTGTCTAAGAAAACACATGGCATTTTATTGATTCAGCATCATTTTTATCGATTTAGCAACATTTTTATAGATTTGATGACATTATCATCAATTTCGCAACATTTAGAAAGTTGAATAAGGCGATATCCCGCTAATGCTTTGCAAATTTTCCAAGAGAAATTTTGCAAAATCTGAATCTGTGATCCAAATGATTAGGATTTTCACATATTACTTTGCACTTTAAAGGGCTTGAAAAAGATCTCTCGATTGATACAATACTTAACAGTGCAACCCCCCCCCCCCACACACACACACACATACACACACCTCCAGGAGGGATTATTACGTCACGAACACAAAATTGTATTGCGGCTATTTTTCACAAGAATGATTGAAACAATTATGTCTCGTGATCATTTAGCCAAAAATATCTCATTTTATGCATGATTTTGTCAAATTGCGTCCTTTGCTGACATGTTACAAAAATATAAAATTTCGAATAAACGTCGTATTATATATAATTTCGTCCGATTATAAATTCTATTTCTAGATTTTTTAATAACAAAGTCGTATATAAAGTTTCGTGAAAATCCATTAATATTTGCTGCAACAACTGTGCACACAAGAAATCGACCCAGGGCCCTCGCTAAGACTTATCATTGGGGGGGGGGGGGGGGGAGAGCCGATAAAATTGCCAAGTCAAGTAATGATTTTTACCAACTTAAGTAAAGTCTAGGGAGGTTTTTTTTTTTTTTTTGCACCGATAACACATTTTATATCGATATTTCATTCATCGATATATCAGTATGATTAATGTATCCATAATGTCTCTCAATACTCAAATATCTTAAAGGTTTTTTTTTTTTGCATAATTCTGTATCATGACATTGCCAAAAGAGAAAAAAAATTACTGTAACCCTAATTTGATCCTCAGATTTGACAGATAATCAGAAAAACTATTTGATCAAATTAGGGCCTTATCAACCAATTTTGGCATCCTTTCCAAGTGATGGTAAAGACAGATTCAATCCCCATTGGTATAAAGAATTTCAGTACTTAGAATACAGTACAATTAAAGATTGTGCATACTGCTTTGTGTGCTTTCTGTTTCCTCATGGAGTAGGTCAAGAGAAGAGTGAAGATGCATGGTCGAAGATTGGAGTGAGAAATTGGGGGCAAATGAGAAGCAAAAGCTGGGAAAGTTACAAACTCACTTTTCATCTATTGCACAAAGATCAGCACTCCACAACTATTGTAACTTTTTAATAAAGGAGCGGCACATTGATGTACTTCTTGATCAAACCAAGAGATTAGCTCTGATAGAAAATGAAAGAGTACAGTTTCAAAACAGAGAAGTAGTGAGAATCTTGCTCGACACATGCAGGACCCTAGGACGTCAAGGGATAGCATTTCAAGGATCAGGATCAAATGATGGTAATTTTGTACAAATAATATCGCTGATCTCAAGATATAACCACATCTTGAAAACGTGGTTTGATGAAAGAGAATTATGGCGATACCGCGTGAGTTACATGAGTCCTGAGTTACAAAATGAGCTCGTTGCTGAAGAAATAGAAAACAAAATTGTTAAGGAGATTAAGAGCTGTGATTTTTTCTCAGTGATGGCTGATACCACACCTGACAGTTCACAAAAGGATATGCTTTCGATTGTTGTCCGTACTGTCGATGAAAACTGCAAACCAAGAGAACGCTTGCTAGACGTATCTGAATGTGCTGAAAAACAGGTATTGGAATGACAAAGTAAATTTATGAGACTTTAAGAAAGAAAGAAATTGACACACCCTCATTGGCTTTTCAGTCGTATGATTTTGCAAGTTCAATGTCAGGACAGTTTAATGGAGCACAAAAGAAACTCTCAGAAATCATAGGGCATAATATACCATACATTCCATGCCAAGATCACAGACGTAGAACACAGCTGCAGTATCAGCATTATTATTAGAGACTTATTCGACGCACTTGAAGCATTGTATGTTTTCTTCAATTCAAGTACTAACCGTTTCCGACAGTTGAGGAATAAGATCAAAGAAGTGAAGTATGCCCTTCTTTTGAGAAATATGTCTAGTACTAGGTGGACAGCCAGAGCAGAGACTAGAAAAGCTGTAAACACATCATTTGCACCTATCCTATCTGTATTAGAAGAAATTTCCACACAACAGGAATTAGATTGTGCTACAAAAGCAAAAGCGCATGGGTTATGCAAAAAGATGAAATCATTTGATTTCATTGTTATCTTGTTTTTTATGAAAAACATTATGTATAAAATGAAGAATTTGACAGAAACTTTGAAAAGCCCTGATCTGAATTTGATTGATTGTATTACAGTTGAACAGTCGAAAACACCGTAATAATTTTGGAGAAGATTAATATTAACACCACAGTAATGGACAACTTGATCACAAGTGCGGAAACATGTGTTGGAAACATTAAAGTTGATCCTGTACATGACTTTCAACTGCACCATAGAAGACGAATGAAGCCGAGAAGGATTGAAGAGTATGCTGAAAATGAAGTAAACATAGACCTAAAACAATGCTATAGAAAAGAGTTCAAGGCTGTCCTTGATACACTATGAAGAGACCTTAAAGACAACGTGGTTGCTATGAAGACAACTATTTCTCCACTATATTCAATTTTCAACTTTCCCTTGAACAAGGATAATCTGACAATCGAAGCAATTGAAGAGGCTGTTACGATGTTCCCTCCAGCTACTAGGTCTCATATGCAGGCTCTACAAAGTGAGTTAGAAGTCTTCGTTAACATATGCAAGGAGGAACATACATATACTATCAATGGAAACATTGAAGAACGTAATGGTTCAATGCAAAAATGCTTTAAAGCTGGCTTTCAAAATGTGCCAATTGACTTTAACAGCCGGTTATGGAGTCAGCACAAATGAAAGAGCCTTCATTTAGCTAAATATTGTGAAATGTTCCTTGAGAACAACAATGACAAACATGAAGCTTAACAGCTTCATGCTTTTAAAGTGCGAAGCAGACTTTGGAAACGAAATCAACTTGGAAGATGCTGTAGAAAGGTGGTCTTGCCTGAAGCAAAGACGAATACGTGTCTATGTAAAATAAGTTAAACACAATAAAGCCTTTTTTTATCCATATTCCATTTATATGGATCTTTGGAGTGTATATCATGATAGAATATCATCCATCATTTTATCTAAAATGTATCAAGTCTGCCAACTTGGATCTTGATTTTGCCAACTGTACAGGGATTTCTCAACATTCGGGGGGGAGACTCCCCCCTGTCCCCCCCCTTAGCGAGGGCCCTGAATCGACCTCTGACACGACACACAGACAGACATCACGAAGTCGAAAATTCGAATTTGACTCTTTGACGGAAGAGCACGATTCAAGCATCCCTGAAATCGTATCCGACATTTATGAAATTATGCTTCCGTGCGTGTAATGTATGTTAGCGTGTCCATGAGTACGTGGATGAGATATCTAACGAGCGAACGGTGTGTTTCGAACGAAGTTTGGTGCAATATGTATGATATGATCGGTGAATTCTGCACCCCCTTTTAATTTTAAACGCAATAGAGACACCCCTCTCTCCTCCTTCAATTTTGGAATAAATTTTTGAAAACATCAGGACCTTAAAAAATGTTAAATAATTAATAGTTTCGGACGTTATTTATAATTGAAAAACATGTCTGATAAATGTATCGGAAAAGTTAGAAAAAATTCAAATAAGTAGCAGGAAGCCTTAAATAAGTTTACCTTGACATAAAATTCAAAGAAACATAAAATTCACAATCATGTGCAAATTTCTGTAGTATACTAAATGACATTTTTAATCAAAATATTCTGCTAAAATATTTAATGTAATGCTCCTAAAAAGAAGTTTAAGAATCTCTGTTCGCGCTATAGAAAATTATCTTCACGGGCAGATCTGAAGAATAAAACATCCTTGCCCTTTTGGTAAGCAAATTTACAAAAAATATGGAATTGAATCAATATATGCAAAATAAAAGCGGTAAAATTGTATGGGACCCGTACTACTTATATACGCGAATATTAGAAGATATAACCTGTATTAGTAGATTACATGTATAAATTGAAATATCAATAAATCCGTAATCTTTAAACCTGAAGGCAGTAATTGATTTCAATATATGCCAAAATGAAAGTTCTAAAATTATATGGAAAGATATATATACCCGTTCTACTTATAATGTCTTAGATTAGGAGATATGTCCGAGTGTTAGTAGAAGATTACCAGTAGTGAATTATGAGTCTCAAAAATCTTTGCCAAAGTAAAACAGATGACGTAATAGCTTTAAAATATCAATAATCTCCGTAATCCATGAGGCCGTACTATATATTCCAATATATCCAAATATATGACAAAATATATGCCAATATATGACAAAATATTAGCCAATATACCTGTACTACTTATATTCTCGTAGATTAAAGACATACCCATGCGTTTGTCGAAGATCACTTGTACAAAGTACACTATATGAGTTTCAACAATTTTTGCCGCAACAAAATAATAGCATAATAACTTGAAAATATTGATTATATCTGAATCAATAATCCCCGAAAATATCAATAATAATAATGCTTAAACCTGAAGACCGTAACTGATATTATCCAGTCAAAAATACAAAGGCAACGAGATATATTTTATATACATATCTTCATTATTCAAATCGGAAAATATTTTATAAAAATCGTCTGCTGCATAAACACATTGGATTTAAATCCTCTGCTAAGCGGCATAATATTATTTCCTTCAAATAAATTAGTGGAAAAAATATCGTCTGAATAATGCTATTTCTATGAAAGTTTTGGCAACATTTTCGTCACTGTAGCCACAATTAAAAAATTGGCTAAATTTATCGCCTAGTGGGACTATAGAAATAACTGACCGTCCCACTTGGTGACAAATTGACGAAACATCATCACAATATTATCCCCTAACAAAACACAATTAAATAATTTATTTAGCGCAATTTTGTCAATTTCAAGATATTTTTATGGATTTACAAGTATTTTTATCAATTTGGTGACATTTTAAAAATTCGCTAAATGTGTTACTAAGCAGGACATTTGGAGTGACAGACAAATGCTAACGAAACATCATTTCACTACTCTCTTCTAACAAAATAAAATAAATTTCATTGGTTTGCGTCGTTTTTAAAAATTTGGCGACATTTTCGCAAATTTGGCAACGTTTAAGAAAAGTTGCAAAGTTAGAGATATCCCGTCAAATTCGCAGCTCTAAATAAAAAATCCTGATCCCGTTTGTATATAATGAATGAAAACACTAAAATTGTATTAGAAAATATACCAGTATTATCTTTTTCTGTTTTAACAATCGGTTAAATGAATTTATTGTTTCTAAACACAATATATGAATTTATTAGCTAAACACAATATGTAAGCTTGAAAACTATTTTCCAAAATAAATGAAAGTGATGTACGCAGTCCGCAATTAATATAATTAAAAGAAAAATTAAAACAGTTCATTTATGAGATATATTTTAATATCTATATATTTATTATTTAAATCGCAAAAATAATAATTAACATTAACAAACACATTTAATTTATTTGCGTCAAAATATTATCCTGTAAAAAAAAACACATTTTCATTTATTTTGGGCAATTTTATCAATTTGGTAACAATGTCACCAAGACATTTTAAAAATTGTGTTACTGAGTAGGACGGTTGGACTGGTAGACAAATGCTAACGAAACGTCATTTCAGTACTTTCTTTTAACAAAACAAAATAAATTTCATTGATTTACGTCGTTTTTATCAATTTGGGGACATTTCAATCAATTTGGCAACTTTTAAGAAATTTGCCAAGTCAGCGATATCCAGCCAAATTCGTAGCTCTAAATTTGCAGATCTGAATAAAATATCGTGATCCAGTTTGTATATACTAAATGAAAACACTAAAATATTAATAGAATATATACCCGTTCTACTCTTTTTCTGTTTCAACAATGCATCATTTTTATCCATTTGGCGAGATTTTCATTAATTTGGCAACATTTCAAAAAAGTCGCCAAGTTGGCGACATTCCGCCAAATTCGTCGCCAAAATCTCGCCAAGCGTTATGCACTAAGAAAAAAGTTATTCTTACAGCTGATAAATAACTATTGGCGTTCAAATACAAAAGTATTATTCAAAGTATATTTTTTCATGAATGGAACGAGCTAGATCCACGAGAATGATGTCACTCAATTTATCGCATGGTATTACATATGAAAAGTGAACATGTTTCTCAATAGGAATTTTTTTTTTTATGTGACTTTTTCATAATTTTTTTGAAAAATACACAATATCTCGAGAACGGTTCATGTTAGCGTTCTAAAATTTATGCCACTCGTTTTCTAATGAAAAATTACATAAGAAATGTCTATTTTCGTAACTTTATTAGCGGTTTTGATTTTTTGACGATTTTTCAAAATTTCACTCGAAAATTTAGTGGTGTTCTGAATATTCGATTGCGTATGAAAATAATAAGCTTCCAGTATTTACGGATTGTGATTTTTGCACCACATTTCGTCCGAATTGGTCCTTTCGTTCGTTAGTTATCGTCTCCAGAGTCTCACCGACACACACACACACACCCGGCCGTCCAAATAGTTGCTCTTAGTCCTTTGGACGAGTCGGACGGTCTGGGTCTTCAACACACACACACACATACTTTCACACACCAATAATTTCACACACACACACACAGACATCACTTCAAAAATGTTTGATTCTTGATCAGGGATGCTTGAAACGTGCTCTCCCGTCGAAATCCCTAATTCGAATTTTCGACCCCGTCACAATACTTTCCTTATACATTATGTATATAAGGAAAGTAAAAAACCATAACAATAGTTTATTTGTTATATAATACTAACAGGCTCTATTTAGAAAATCAGTATTTGTAAAATGATACCTTCACATATCAAATTTGAGCTTGAAAATGGTTTGGGTTTGGGCTTACTCTAAACTACTAAGCAATATATTTTAAAGTGGTCTCTTCCTCTTCCTTAACATTACACTTCGCAGTCAGCATGGAGAGTGTATGCTTGGCAGTTGATCTTCAGCGTTACTTTAATTTGTACTAATAATTATTTTGATTTCTACTAATATTTTTCATTCTCATTTAGTTCCAATCGGTTTATATCTTACGCACCATATAGTTGCACCAATACTTGGTAAAAAGAGGAAAATTTTTAATTAATCGATAATTAGCAGTGCTATTTAGAAATTTCACATTACAATTCAAACATGGTTTTCCAACCATACTTGCTGTAAGAAAAATGGAATAATGTGATGTACCAAGGATGACTTTTCAAATTCCCTGAACTGAAGAATTACAGCTTTTATTTCCTGCTTCTGCAGAATTTGCGGATAAAAGAAAAATATTTTTGAATGTAGGAATTTAGGCAGAAATGGGTGCTCTTCATCATGGCATAAGAAAAATCTAATGCCGCACTTATCAGAGTCAAATAAAATTTTTAAATTGCGATATTGAAATGTATGACGAAGATATAAAGGAGTTTCGATTAATGGGTCGGTGATTATTTATCTACTTAGAATAAGGTGAGTTGCGTTGCGCTATCAGAATGCTGAAGATACAATTCAGCTCGAAGTCAAATAGAAAAAATCTGATGTGGGCAGCACATGACTTTCCCAGCAGAATTATATCCACTTTATCTTTATTTAAATTAAATTTAATTCACTTTTTATTGAATTCTCGTTCTCATTTATTAACTGGACTTATTTTCAAAGGTGGCGTAGTGAAAATACGAAAAAACTAAAATATCTCGAGAACGGCTAGTCCTAGTGTATTGGGGTTAATCTTATTCTTTTCTTCGTTAAAAATTACGTATAAAACAAGTATTTAATGAATATATTTTAGCATACGCAGTTTTGTATTTTATATTTTGTCTAATTTTAAGGGCCATTTTACAAAAAAAGACAGATTATTTTTTTCTGAATCATATCAAAATTTAATCAGCATCAAGGTAACCCACAAGCGACTTGAATTTTGAGGAATTCGGTCTATTAGTTTGTCAGCTAGAGTGGTACAGGCAATTTTCGCGGGTAATTTTGCAAAAAAGAAAAAAAAGCGTGTTCTTTTATCCCGAATCGTACCAAACACTAATCAACACAAGTGTCACACTCAAGTGACATACCTACCAAATTTTATGAAATTCGGTCCATTGGTTCTTTAGTTAGAATGAATACATATATTGCACAGACAGACAGACAGACACACACACACATAGACGTCAAACTATAAATAGTTTTTCGTATTCTAGAGGTCTCAAAACCTGTAGATCCGTCGAAAACTCGAGTTGCGATTTTCGGCATGATTCCAATGCTATACATTACCATGTATTGCAGGCAAAGTAAAATCTGATCTGAGCAGCACATGGCTTTCTCTGCAGATTCAAATTCATTTTGTAATTTTTTATTTCATTATGCTTTAAATTGAGTTTAATTGTAAAAAATAATATGGATAATTTTCTGATATTATATCCAATTCATTTTTTTATTGCATCTTCGTTTCGTTTTGCAATTTAATTCACTTTAAATTTCTCAGGTCCTTAAAATTCCTAAAACTACAATATCTCGAGAACGGCTTATCCTACAGTCATGGAGTCAGTTTTATTTGCTTATTTGTCAGATTTTACATGCAGAACAAGTACTTAATTTTGGTTGCACCGAATATTCAGCTGGTATTCGGTATACTGCCTATTCGGCAGTCAAACCGAATATTCGGTTCGACCGAACCGAATAGAAAAAAAAATTAAATATTCGACAATTGGTAAAGCGCATTTTTTTATACAATGAATGAAAGTTGTAGTATCATAGTACAAAATTAATTCAAATTGTTACCAATATTATCGCATTTAAAATAATTTTAATGTAAATGAAAAAACTCTGATAATAAATTTTATTGTTTTTTCAATTTTTCTTAATCTTATCACACCTTAACCTTACTAACTCGTTTAAATATGAAACAGTAACCAGGAAATAAAACTTATAATATTACGTGTTCAAAAATATAACGGTTAATTTTTTATAAAATATGCAGCTAAAAAAAAAAAAGTCAAATATTATTCCACCAATATTAAAATAAGTGAAGGTGATTAATATATAAAATAAAAACATTTGCATGAATATTCAATTTTGCAGTATTTTAATTTCTTAAGTTTTGCACTACATGAAATGCTGTTTAAAAACATAAACTAATTATTCATTGTAATCAAAGTTTAATAGAGGTAAGTTATGGTGTAGGAAAATTAGGCGTTCTGCATTTTCAGTTTGCAGCCAATTATGTTTTAAATCATAAACATTCTCTGCTTCTGATAATAAATGTTCACTACCAATCCTGCTAGCTGGTGCAGACAAATACCTTCTTGCTATCTTTGCAATTATGGGGCTGGAATGCTGATTTTCCTGCAACCACTTCAATGGATTGCTGTTCTTTGGTATCAAGGGTAACGATAGGTAAACATTCAATTCATTAGAATTATTTGTCTGTTTAAAGGAACTCAGTGTTCGAAATTAGCAGTGGTTAGTCGTAATTTGCGACTAGATTCTTCAAACTGATCGTCAAATTTGACGCCTAACAATGCTATTGTTAAATATCAGTCTTCCCTTGATCCCGTAGGACTGGACAGTGGTCTAAAAAAAAGAGGCATTTTATACACGCCCTCAATGATAAACCTGCAGGTGGAACACAGACAGAAAAATCCCCCTCTGTCTATTCAGGGAAAGACAACATTGGTAGCTTTATTGTACTTCACCCCACCCCCCACCCTTCAAGACCTGAAATTGCACTTCTGAGAAATTTGGTTTCTTTATCCCCAGACATTCCGATGTCCGAGACTCCGGGTATTTAACGAGTTTCTATTGCTCCCCTCCCCTTTAACCCCTCGTAAATCTACGTGTCCCACTTGGAAGAAAAGGATTCGAAGCTTAGTCTTCGAACAGTGCGGACGATTTTCTTGAGCTCCTGCTGCAAGCGTGTTTTCGACCTGTTCTCCCCGACTCACTCGATCTTCCCTACTGTTCTTCCGTGACCTTCAAGCCACTTGCCTGCCCTTTGACTGAGGGATGAAAGGAACCGCGAACATTCCGCCAGTGCCGCACCCTTCGACACATGCGTGCCAAGGGAAAGCTGATAATGCTGTTGCCACAACACGTGGAAATGGGCCCACCCTGACTCTGACGCAAATCAAGGAACAAGTCAGCTACATGAGGGACGATTACAACCACAGACTACTATACAGACCTGTCACTCTCGATAGTTTCGTTTTCGCGGCGGCCATTAGAGATAGACCAAACATTGGGTTGGCGCGCTCTTGGCGATGGTCTGGTTTGTTCCGAGCGCTTGGCGATAGTCTGGTTTGTTTCCAAGACGATTTTCAAAGTTATAACCCTATTTCGCTCGGCGAAAACTTTGAACAACAGACTAGCGTGGTTTGAGTAACGTTAAAAAATATTTTCCGTATTTTTATAAAATGTGAAATAATTGATATTTGGATAGCTTTTTCTTAGTTGAATGTGATATAGTATGTGTATATATTTATGTAAAATTTTTATTAAGTGCCTTATGGTGGAAAATTCCCCCTCCCCCTCGGGTAATTAATGATTGAGTTCCACAACTTCGATAGTGCATTTATGTAAATTTGATATTTACTATATGAATATTTTTATATTTAAAAAAAAAATGTCTATTATCAGTATCCCAGAATAAATTAAGGATCAACACGCTAGTATACTTTTTAGACTGAAAATATTATATAATATTTCAGTCTTTTGAGTATGTTAGCTTGTAATTTTTTGTGCATTATGTTTTATAGTGAGGCAATGCAATGTGTGTATTTTTTAATCTATTTTATGATTATTTGAATTAAATATATAACTATGTTTATTTAAATATTCTTAAACTAATGAATATATTTATGTTGCAAATTAATGTATTTTTAAATCCTGATCCTTTCTATAGTTTCAAAAGTTATAAAAGTACAGTCCTCAACATTTTGTTCCCCTCCCGTTTAAAAAAAAATCGCCAAGCGACCGATAGCGCGCCAAATCTGGCAGACGCATCGTAGTTCAGTTGGTCCAACTCACGAGCTCTAGTGTCTATGCGACATCCCATGTTAAAAATGTTGCCATAGGGTCCTATGGGAGTGAACCTTCTGAATATAGTATTCTGTGATTACAACATCCTCGACATGAACTTGCATAGATGCAACGACCTAGCAGAGACCCTGAAGCTGAAAGCAAAGCTCACGATTCTCAAGAAAAACCTTGACAAGCTCATCTCGGACCATGTACTTCCTCAATATGGTGAAACCTGCCGGAGACCATCTCCGGCAGATATTCCTTCTTTCCCTTCTATTGTTTCTCAGCCTGTGATTTCTGATGCCTTGCCAAACGGCCCGATAGGAATTACCCAAAAACAAAACCTTAGTGTAGATAGCCCCAAAAGTAATGTAAATGCTAATCAAAATCAAAAAGGTAGAAATCCTACCTCAAAAAATAATGATAATGCTAAAAAGCACAAGCTTATTGACGAGGTAGGCTTCGAAACTCCTCCCAAGCGTCATACGGCCAGTATTTAAAGTGCTACTCTTGTAAGCAACCCCCCCCCTTAACATTAAACGAAAACGTAACGAATTCTGTTACTGATCAAATTGACGTTCCTACACCTGACGCAGATGACTATGATGATATGGTGGTCGACGCCCCAAAAACGGAGCGCCGCCTCCCCCCTTTTTCATAGTAGTTACTCCCCACTATCATCTCATGCTGCAGGACCTCAAGGGAATTGCTCCCAGCATGTCTTCCAAATTATCGAATACTGGCGATTTCCTAAAAGTAAATGTTAACACGCGGGAGGAGTATATAGTTATCCAGAGACATCTGAATGACAAGAAACTGGAGTACAAATCCTATCTTCTAAAGGATAAGAAACCTCTAAAGGTTGTCATCAGGGGCCTACCGATCTGCACACAGACAGAGCAGATAAAATCCAAATTGGAGATCTTGGGACTGAAAAGCGTCACGCAATCGGCACGAGGTCCCAAGACAAACAAGGTGTATATGCCGCTGTTCTACGTGCAGCTTTCTAAAACCCCTGATAAGTCTAATATTTACAAATTGTCTAACCTCATGTACACTGAAATCAAGGCCGAGAGGTATAGGGGACGTAAACAGGTCAGCCAGTGCTACCGCTGTCAGTCTTTCGGACATGCCAGCGTCTCGTGCCATTTACCCGCTCGCTGCGTTAAGTGTGCCCAAGCCCACATTACCTTCGACCAGAGATATACTGTCCTACCACCACGAGAATGTCCTCAGACAGCAGACGTTTTGGTGGCGGTCGCTATAGAAACAGGTTATTCCACTGCATTTTAGGTGTGACGGAAAGCGCTTTTTTCGAATTGACGCAGATAGAACCTACGAAAGTCGCATTTCGCTTTGTACTGGGGTCAATGCTAGACGCTCACATTCTGTGATTTTTAAAGCTGTGAAGTAACTTGTACTGTGCACACTTTGTAGATTTTGTCTAGTTGAAAAATGACTACATTTAAAAGTGGAAGGACTTTGCATTCGCAAGCACGTGCAATAGTCCACAACGTTACGGCATTTTTTGAAGAGGAAAAAACCGCAAATTCTCTAAAAATACCAATTTCAAATGCAATGAAGAGAACTATTAAAGCGGCAGGGGTTTCAGCGTCATTCAGTTAAAAAGATAAAACATGAGGGGAAATCGCTTAATGACACTGAGATAAGTATTTTATCTATTTGAACAATTTACAATTATTGCTTAAAGAAGCTATTTTAAAAGTAACACAAAATGAATGGGAAAAGCACTGTGAACAAACACATTGAAAATATAGAGAATATTTATTGGAAGAAAGATGGGACTGATAGAAGATATTGTGGATAAATTAGTGATAAATCTGTCGGATAGCGATTTAGACTCTTCTTCAAGTAAAGACATTTCAAGTGATTCGGACATGGTAGATAATAGTTATTCCAATGAATGTGAATGAATATTTTAAAGTCATAATTTTGCTTATTTATCATTTATTATTTTTTCTTTTTACTGACTAATAATTGTGTAACTTGCTGATTGAAAACTGTAATAATTATCATCTAATTCGAAATTTAGTTTTAAACAAAATGATATAAATTCTAGTTTTAAATTGTAAGCTTTTCTCTCTCAAAACCACTCGAATCTAAAAGAAAATATCTAAAACTACTTTGTTCTAATAGATTGACGGCTTCCCGTGGCCGTTGTCGCCTATAATAACAAATTAATTTCTAAGTTTAAATGACGAGAAATTTTTAAGTTAATCTATAATTTAATGCCATTTAATACGAAAATTCTGTTTAACTGTTGGATAAAAAACAACTACTATTTTCTTTTAGTACATCATGATAGACGAAACGGATTCCTCGCTTAACGAAGTGCGCTTGATTTGCCAAATGTTGCTTGCAGTCGATTTTAAACCTTTCTCCCTCTTTTCTTCGACTCGTCTACTTGCGGCAACCCTGTTCAGAGACTTTCTCGTGGCGGTTCATAGAGTTTCGTCCAGAACAGAGCACCAGGCGCGAAGCGCCTTTAATCTCCAATCTCTAGGTGTGGTTCTTATCTTCATACTGTGACATTATTTCATTGGTCCATAGTTGGAGGTTCGAGGTTTTTGATTTACTGTTTTTATTATTTGTCCTAGCTCCTAGTGTGGCAGTTTGTTGCACATTAAGAGTTTAAGCAGTTTGGGGGGTTGATGCAGATCTGAGGGTAACCTAGCATTTTAGCAGTTTAGGATTTTAAACATTTTGTAGAAAACCAAAGATCGCGAGTTTTCGTTAATATCAACTGATTAAGGTGGGACGTTCCTAGTACCGAATATCAAAGTTAAGTACCGAGCGGGGTCTCTTACGAGATTTAGCCTTGCGATGATCATAGTCATGCAGATTAAATAATAGTTCATTTGGGACAGATGGCAGATTTTTGTAGAATTTAAGCGCTAGCTTTTTGATTTGGGCTCTAACAGTTTTTATTTTGAAGTCTTTCCTAATTACCGAGTTTCTTAAGTATCTAGGGGCTTTCCTTATAATCCTTAGGGTTTTGTTTTGTCTTGTCTCTAATAAGTCTATGGTAGTTTTACAGGCATATCCCCATACGGGTGCTGCATACAGCATTCCCGGGCAGATGACCGATTTATAAATTAGGAGTTTATTTTGATAACTTAGATTTCCGTTTCCTATCATTGGGTATAAGGCTCCTATGGTTATATACGCTTTTTTGATTATGTTCGTTACGTGCAGTTTCCAAGTTAGGTGGGAGTCTATCGTTACACCTAGGTATTTAGTAGATTTTTCCGCTTTTAGGGCATGGTTTTTTATGTACAGAGGAGGCGGAGATTTACGTTTTCTTGAGAAATAAATCCAATGACATTTATTGGGATTTAATTTTATTCGCCATTTTTCCAGCCATGTTTGGAGTATGTCTAAGTGTTGTTGTAGCTGTCTGTGCATTACTGAGACGTAAGGGTGTTTTGCAAGTATCGCGCTGTCGTCTGCATAGAGTGCCAGCTCCGTGTCTGGGGTCCTGGGAATGTCATTTAGATATATGTTAAAGAGTGTCGGGCCCAGGATGGATCCTTGCGGTACACTACTTTTAATGAGCTTGGGTGTAGATAAGTTATTTTTTACTCTGACTTGAAAGTGTCTGTTATTTAGGTATGAAATTAAAAGTTTGACAAGTGCGTCAGGGACTTTTAGAGTGATCAATTTGTAAGCTAATCCACAGTGCCACACTTAATACAAAAAATTAATTAATAAATCTAAAACGGAATCCTGGCGTAAATTTTGTACTAACTGTTCTTCTAAATTCGGCACACTATTCAAATTTGCTTTTCAGAAACAAAACAAATTTAATCATATTAATTTGCATTTCTCTGATGATATTAACTTAGACTATAAAACAAAAATTCAACGTCTTTTGGACCACTGTTTCAAAGATGATCCCACATTTACCAGCTTTCCTTGTTTTTCACCTCCTTCTGATGGGTTGGGCTCGGTCTCTGATGAAGAGCTTTCATTGGTTATTAACAATCTCCCAAACGGTAAAGCCCCTGGTCTCGACTCTATTGATTTTAAAATCTGGAAATCACTTTTTACTTCATTCCCCTTCATCTTTTCAAAAATTGCTAACCTATGTTTTAAATATTGCTACTTCCCCGCTTGTCTTCGAAACGCTAAAATTCTATTTCTTAATAAACCTGGTAAAGATCCTGCCCTTTGCTCCTCCTACCGTCCCATTTGTCTTTTACCTACTTTCGGAAAAATACTCGAAAAATTATTTGCTAATAAACTTAATTTTTGGATTAAAACCAATGACGCCCTTCATCAGCTCCAATTCGGTTTTCGGGAAATGGTCAGTTGCGAAGATGCTACTCACAAACTTGTCTCCTCTATTAGAGACTTTAGACCAGGTCATTTTGTTTCACTCACCACTGTGGACATCTGTGGAGCCTTCGACTCCCTTAATTGGCATATCCTTCCTTCATCACTGGAAAGCATTCATCTTCCCGTCGAATTTCAAGTTTTTATATTTTCTTACCTCAGTTCACGGTCCATTACCTTTTCAAACGATATCCATTCCTCCTCTAAAGTCATTTCCTTCGGTGCTCCACAGGGATCGGTCTTGTCACCTATCCTGTGGAACATTTACTTCAACCGAGTTCTCCTCCTTAATAATGACCTTTTCTATCTTCAGGCCTTTGCAGATGATCTTGCAGTGGTGACATTTGGTGATTCCCTCTCACAACTTACACTCCGAACCAATTCCCTCCTGGACTCCCTTCAATCCTCCTTGTCCTCCCTTCAACTTTCTCCTTCACCCGAAAAATCACAATGTATTATCTTCAATAAAACTCGTTCCAAGAGAAAACAAAACCCAAGATTTAAAATGTTAAACAAACCCCTTAAAATTACCCGCCATCTTAAATATCTCGGAATTATAATAGATGACAACTTAACCTGGAGTCCTCATGTATTTTATCTTAAAGAGAAATGCTTCAAGCTCTCTTCTACTTTCGGGAAAATCGCGGGTAAAAATTGGGGGGTTAACAGGTCTTTCCTTAAAATCTGGTACCTTACAGTTATAGAAAAAATTATCACTTTCAGCTCAGGAATATGGGGTAAATGTCTTACGGGGGATCAAACTTCACGTCTCATTTCTCTCCAAAGGATTTTCCTTTTGAAGATTTCTTCCGGTTTTAGAACAACTTCGAGCATTTCTCTATACTCAATTACTGGTATCCCCCCTGTTCAATTTGTTATACAGACCCTTTACAAAAAATTTCATTTCTGGCGCCTTAAAACTGACCTTTTTTCATCCCCGTCCCTTCCTGACCCTTCCAGCTTTGATACAAACGTTCCCTTTTCCAGTCTCCCTCCCTCGCATCGTATTGTTAATCTTCCCTCCTTTGACCCTGATTCATTCTCCCCTTTTAATATCTACACAGATGGCTCTAAAACTGACGAAAATATTGGATTTGCAGTTTGCATTTTTAAAAAAGATGACCTGGTCGAATCGTTCTCTTTTAAGCTCTCTCATGGAAACACGGTCTTTCAAGCGGAAATCTCTGCCATTAAAGTCGCTATTCAATGGGCGTTGGACAACAATACAAAGGTCAATATTTTTTCGGACAGTTTGTCCTCCATTCTGGCTCTAAAATCTGTTAAAAATAGATCCAAATACTTATGTGATATTAAACTCTTGGCCCTTTCGGCATCTAAATTAATTAACATTCATTGGGTTAAAGCCCATGCTGGAATACTGGGAAACGAAGTTGCTGACTCTCATGCCAAAGCTGCCTCCCTTTCTGGTTCCCCTTTTACGGTCCCTTTCCCTTATTCTCTTCTCACTCGTCATTGTAAAATATTCCTAAATAATCTGTGGCAAACTTACTTAAACGACTATATCTCTCCCCGTAATCACGACCCGGCCCGTATTCTTTCTTTCCTCCCTTTGGTTGACCCTTCTCTTCTTATTTGTAACAGATTTCTTGTTTATTTTATTACCGGACACGGCCCGTTCCTTGATTACCTCAATTTCTTTAAGCACAAAACCTCTTCTAACTGTCCCTGTAATGCTTTTGGTGACGCTGATCACTATGTTTTTTCCTGTCCCTTTTCTAAAAAATTCCACCTCGTCAAACCTTCCCCTGCCCACTCTGCAGCTTGGTTTTCCGGTGTCCGCAGAAATAAAGTATTAATAAACAAACTGAAGGACTGTATTCAAACTGCGAGAGAGATTTCAAATTCTGTTAAGTGACACTTCTGTGAGTATTCTCTGCTCTTAATTTTTGGTGATCTATGAATTTCTTAATCCTGTTTTTGCTCCTGGGTTCTCCCCCTTTGGTGTAAGACTCCTTGAATTTCTTGTGCATTACTTGATTTTAAGTATGTCAGTCTGTCGGATGTTAGTTGTGTGTGATGACCATTGTATTGTGTAAGGATTGTTTGTTGTGTAGGGTTTTACACACAGATTAATACGCTTCCCGACCGTCCAAACAGTTACCTTACACCTTTCTGGTAGGTCGGACGGTCTGGGTTTCAACAACAACAACAGTGCCACACTTTATCAAAGGCTTTTTGGATGTCAAGAAAAATCGCAGCTGTGGGTGTCTTATTATTAAAACCAGAAGAAATGTACTCTACCACTCTCAGCAATTGATGAGTGGTGGAGTGTTTTGGCCGAAATCCAAACTGCTCCGGAATGATAATCTCATTCTCACTAAGGTGCGTGTTCAGTCTCTTAAGAATTATTTTCTCAGTAATTTTACTAAGTGTCGGCAACAAACTGATTGGTCTGTAGTTGGCTGGAATTGAGGCATCCTCACCAGGTTTATGGATCGCTATAATTATCGCTTCCTTCCATTCTTTGGGGAAATAATTTAGTTCTAGTATTTTATTTATTAAGATGGTCAAGTAAAATATTATATTTAAGGGTAGGTTTTTTACCGCGATATTCCTGATTTTGTCGTGCCCTGGGCTTTTACGGATTTTAAGGTTTTTGATAATCTCTACTATTTCTTGCGGGGTGGCTGGGTTAATCTCAGCCGTGACCGGGGAGTTCCTGAAATTGTTTAGAGTTTGCCTAACCATTCTTAGGGTGTCCTGACACATTAGATCGTGGTTTGGTTCAAATTGCTTTTCGTAATGCCTAGCAAGCGCCTCTGCCTTTTCTTCGTCTGAGTACGCAATATTAGCGCCATCTATTAGTGGCGGGAGTTTAATTTGAGGTTTTCTGAGTCTTTTAGCGAATTGCCAGAGCGATACGTCTTCCGAGCTAAGGGATTCAATTAACTCTTTATACTGTTGCTGCTTTTCTGCGACAATTTTATCCCTGACTTTACACGTGAGTCTGTTAAGCTCCCTTTTGAGGGTAGGGTCTCTATTAGCCTGCCATGTCTTACGCATTCTGTTCCTTTGCCTAACTAATTGTTTGACATGGTGGGAAAGTGTGGGCATTTTTGGTGACTCACGATGTGTTGTGGCAGATGCAATAGCTCTCCTGATTTCTGATTCTCGTTGCGGTATGACAGACGAGCGAATAAATAGCACCGGACCCACTCCGACGTCATGATGTGACGTCACCCGATGTCAATATCGACGACCAATAGTAGCTTCAGAGAACTGCGCCTGTGCACGGAGATGGTAGTTTATAATACGAACTCATCATCACTCAGCTGTTAAATTTGCTATCGTATACTAGTATTATTAGATAGTTTAGAATATTAAATTCTAAGTTATAGTTGATGCTTAAAATGAACTACGCCTGTGCAAGGAGTATTTTGTTTTAATTACGATCTCGGTATTATTCAAGGCGATTTAATACGAACTCGCAGAAAACTTTTCCGTTTTCTGCGAGTTTTTGGCTAGTGAAGTGTTTGGTCCATCCTTAAGCTTTGGATCAGTATTCATGTTTCTCAAAAAAAAAAAAAAATTCACGAAACTTAAATTTGCCGCGAATGCTAAATAAAAACTCCGCTAACCAGAATCAACGTGTACCCTACGTCATCAGCTACGTCAATCGCATCATCGTCAGTAGTGGTTCCTTGTTGGTCGAATCGGAGTGGGTCCGGTGCTATTTATCCGCTCGTTACAGGGGTATTCCCTTCGAGTAAAATCCCTTCTCTATGGGCGCTGGTTTGATTTCGCGCAATGCATCTTGGGTGATGGAAAGAGATTCTTTGTCAGGGAGGGGACAGGAAATAGGTTATTTCTTTCGCAAGTCAATGTTTTGTGTGTTGTATTTCCACGTGGGTCGACTTTATTACAATTTTAAGTTGTTAATTTAATATTTTTGCCACTTCTTTTATATGGTTGACATGTATTTAATCGTGTATTACAATTCTGGGCTGTGTACATTTGATTTTCCGATTGTGATTGTCCTTAAATGACGGATTTGCTGAGTTTCTTGCAAACACAAAAGGTACGTGAATTATTTCGATCCTAAAAGTATTTAATGCATTGTTTTATTTAGTATGCATATGTAATCGCAATAAACACCTTTAGAAATAAAGGATCTTGTCGTTTAGGATTCTTATCATGATTATATTTACTTATTTCTATACTTAGAACTTTTAATTTTACTAATCTTAAGCCAATTGATTAGCTTGATATAAGCCAGTTGATTAGCTTGTTTGAGATAGAATAATTTTTATATATAATTTTCTGTCTGTTCAGGCTGATTTGCTGGATGTATTGAAGCAGATAACGTTAGAAATAAATTACTTTCAGATTATTTATACTGTGATTTTCTTTTCATGTAAATGTGTTTATATAATAAATATGTGTAAATAAAAATTGTTTGATTAAATTTCGCTTAGCTTTACTCATGTTCCATTATTTTCTTTCTCTTAATGTATTTTTAAAGGACATTTTTTTTCTTGGTAGGAATCGTTATTGATTTTACAATTATTACAGGATTTCTTTTTTTTTCTGTAGTTTAAGTTACACTTCTGCTGAAGGAGTTTATTTGAAAGAAATATGTAAAATATGGAAGAGTTTCCTTCTTAAAAACATTTCACCTGCAAATTATATATTTCGGTTGTATTATTAAAATTTACAAAAAGAACGGAAGAGTATAAAATATGTCTGTGAAATAAAATCTGAGAATAAATAAAATATATCTGTAGAGCGAAAATAATATTTAGTGTGAAAAAAATTGCGGAACTTCCTACTCTTTATTTGTTTTATCTGATTATGTCAAAGTAAGTGCATTTATAATTTCTAATTTATTAATATTACATATAAGAGTGAACTTGAATTTGAGTATAAAAGTTTTTTGTAAGATCATGCATGCAAAATAAAATTCTTATTTAAAGTATAATTAGATATGAAATAAAATATAATTTTATTTTACCGTAATATTTTTTAATGATAACGAAAAAATATATTAAATTGAAAAAAAAAATTATACAAGGAAAATGCATGCAAATTTAAATTCGTATTTTGAATGTAACTGGAGGTAAAAAAAACGCATTTAAATTTTTTTTATTTTGCTTTAAAATATCTTTATGTAAGTGAAAATATGTTTTCCATTTAAATTGCATCACTTATCATACGATTATCAAATTAAATTATGAAAAAAAGCGAGTCGAAACAATAAAGAATCCTTCATCCCGGAATTCTCGTCCTGTAACGCTGCTTTTCCTGCATGATTCACCGTTAGCAGTCGCGATAAGGCTGTTTACATTGGGTCTACGGAAGCTTCCCTTCTTTACGGTTAGATATTCTTTGACTGTTGTAGGGGTTTGAGAGTTGCCACCGAGAGACGAAGCCATCCAACAGGTTTAGCAAAAGTCAGAGATTAGCGTTGACTGAATATTTCTGCTGAGACTGTGAATATTACACGTGGTAGTTGATTTCAAGTGCATTTTTATTAGAAACGTAAGTATTGTAATTAAATTTATTTCAGTTTCATAATTTATATTATGTATCATATTGTATGTAGTACTTTAAAATGTAACACATGCATATGTCTTAGCTGAAGACATATACAACCACGTGTTTTCTCCCTCCCAGTAAAAAGTTAAATTGTCTGGAATTGGATAACTTGACGGTTTTACCTAAATTATACCCATAGATATGTATATTGTGCCTATGTACGAGATTTAAAACAATCTTGTCTACCCACTCCACCCTCCAAACAATTATCTCATTAAAAATATTTTATTAAAATTTTAAATAAATCGAGAATGGTTCATTTTAGAGTAATAAAGGTGGATCTTATTCCTTTTGTCGTAAAAAATTATGTATAAAACAAGCATTTAATTGATACATTTAAACATATGTAGTATTTTATATTGTAGTATTTTATTAAAATTTTAAATTTCACGAGAATGGCCTATTTTAGGATACTAAAGGTGTATCTTATTCTTTTTGTCGTAAAAAGTATGTATAAAACAATCATTTAATTGATACATTTAAACATATGTATTATTTTATAGTGAAGTAATTTAATAACATTTAAAATATCACGAGAATAGTCCATTTTAGAGTAATAGGGGTGGGGTGGATCTTATTCCTTTTGTCGCCAAAAATTATGTATAAAACAAGCATTTAATTACAGCATTTAAACATATGTAGTGTTTTATATTTTAGTATTTTATTAAAATTTTAAGTACAACGAGAATGGTCTATTTTAAAGTAAGAGTTCATTTTGTCGTCAAAGCATTTAATAGATATATTTAAACCTACGTTGTATTTTATTTTAAATGAAATATTTTAAATTTGCGGGCCAGTTAGCAAAAAGAGGCAGATTCTTCTTTTCCGAATCGTACCAAAATCTATTCAGCATCCCACAAGCGACTTATCTGCAAAATTCTGTGTAATTCGGTCAATGAGTCTTTCAGCTAGAGTGGATACGTATGATTTCTGCTGGCCATTTTGCAAAAAAAAGACAAGTTCCTTTGTTTTCTAAACGTACCAAAATCAAATCAGCACAGCACTAGGGTAACTGTGGCGTGGCTCAGCTGAAAATCTACTCAGAGCAATGGAATGTCAACCGTTTCCAAAGAGAGAGGGGGGGGGGGGTAACTTCCTAGAAGTGAAGTGGCGACAGGAAAATTCCAATACTGTCCCACGACAGTAACCAACAAGTAACTTGTCTACCAAATTGTGTAAACTTTGGTTTTTTTTAACTAGAGTAGATATAGGCAGTTTTTGAGGCCATTTCGCAAAAAAAAAAAAAAAAAGGAGAGGGTGTGTTTGTGTGTGTGGAGGGGGGGGGGGGAAGGCAGGTCCTTTTATCTCAAATTGTTCCAAAATCTAATCAGCATCCACAAGGGAGTTACTACCAAATGTTATGAAATTTGGTCAATTAGTTTTTCAGTCAGAGTGGATACATACATTGCACAAAGAGACGGACACACACAGACGTCACGCTAAAACTGGTTTTTACTGGAATCATGCCGAAAATCGCAATTCGAGTTTTCGGCGGATCTGCATGTTTCGAGATTTTAAGAATACGAAGAAACTATTTTTAGCGTGACGTCTGTGTGTGTGTCTATCTGTCTGTCTTTGCAATGTATGTATCGACTGTAACGCAAAAACTAATGGACCGAATTTTATAAAATTGATTTTTTTAGTGAAACGGCCCACAAAAATTCTATGTATTAACTGTAGATGACAAACTAATTGATAATATTACACGAAATTTTGTAGATAAGTCGCTCGTAGGATACTGTGATGCTGGTTAAATTTTGATACTTTTCCGAAAAACAAAAAGTATCTGATTTTTTTGTGAAAATCTGCAAATCTAATATATTCGATCTAAAATGAAATACTACATGTGCAATATAGTTAAACTCTGAAAAAAATGACTAAAATTGATGAAATATATTAATTAAGTATATGTTTGCACCGAATACCATCGTTTGCCGAAGACCGAATATTCGGTTAAAATTCTAACCGAATATTCGACCGAATGCTCTATATTCTGTTAAATTTTTTTAAATGTAATATTTCTATTTTATGCCAATTTAAAATAGAAAATGTTTCTTTTTTGTGTATTTTTTAAATGCATTTACATTTAACATCCTAAATTTATTTGCATTCGCATTTAACATCCTAAATTTATTTGCATTTACATTAAGTATAATTATTAATTTAAAATAAATAAAAAATAAAATATGTCATTTCAAAAGCAAATTAATATTGAACTTAATTTGGTTTACGTTTATCTGCATAAATTGATAATTGATAGTTAATTTCTGATATGTGACAATTATTGTTTCATGTTATGTTATAGGGAATGCTGCATTTACCTTACATACAAATACAAACCCAACTTGCTTAAAATATCATTACAAATTAGAATTACAATTTATTCAAGTGAATTTTTGCTATCTTAGTCTCTTCTGTAATGTAACTGATAATTTTATCAAAAGTGAAACTGAGCAGTCAAATTCAAACATAGCCAAATAATTTTCTTTTTAAAGTGCAAAGGATACTTTACCAGAATGTCTATCCATTCTTTTTTAAGTTTTTGTCACAGCTGGTCTTGAAACAACAGCAGGAGCATATATTGATAGAAAACTAAACATTTACAGACAGGTGTACCTACCCTGTGACAAAAGACTCAACAAAGTAATCTTCTCTTCAGAAATCACGAAAGACATTAGAAGAGTTAACTACAATCCACAGCTATACACAGAGAAATTTTTTGGTTATCTTATTTGACACATTTTAATGGATACAGAGGAACACCAAAGCACCCACAGTATCTTTTCGATTATCCAAAGAAAATTGGTTACTGATAGAATTTGGAAATAGATAGAAAGTTGACAGTAGCTGATAATTATTTCTTGATTGAAACCATTTACACCTTAGGCTAGTACGATTTAGAAGCAGCCATTTCAGACAGTTACTTCTACTTGGATGTGTCCCAGTAATATAAGTGCTATTTATAGATAGTTATTTTACTTTGCACTTTGAATTATTATAGAAGAATGAATTTTTATACTAAAAAGAGACGTCCTGTTTGGGATTTCTTTGAGATTTTAAATGAATGCAATGAAGGTTAGATGCAAGCTTTGTAAAAGAGAAGGATAATTCTTATTCACAAAACGTGCACAATTCCTTTTGGCAGTGCTTTAGTGAAATTGCTAAATCCACAGAAACAACTTTAAATAAACATTACAGTTCCTTTAAACAGTCAAATGATTCTAATGAATTGAATGTTTACCTATCGTTACCCTTGATACCAAGGAACAACAATCCATTGATGTGGTTGCGGGAAAATTAGCATTTCAGCCCCTTAATTGCAAAGACAGCAAGAAAGTACTTGTCTGCACCAGCTAGCAGCGTTGATAGTGAACATTTATTATCAGAAGCAGGGAATGTTTATGACCTAAAACATAATAGGCTGCAAACTGAAAATACAGAACGCCTAATATTCCTGCCCCATAACTTACCTCTATTCAACTTTGATTATAAAGAATAATTAGTTTATGTTTTTAAACAACATTCACATATAGTGTAAAACTTAAGAAATTGAAATACTGCAAAATTGAATATTCATCCAAGTGTTTTATTTTTTTTATACATTAATCACCTTCATCTTTCTTTAATATTTGTGGAATGATAATTGTATTTTTCTTAGCTACATATTTTATAAAAAATTAACCGTTATATTTTTGAACACGTAATATTATGAGTTTTATTTTCTGGTTACTGTTTCATATTTAACGAGTTAGTAAGGTTAAGGTGTGATAAGATTTAATAAAAATTGAAAATACAACATAATTTAATATCAGAGTGCTTTCTTTTACATTAAAATTATTTTAAATGCGTTAATATATGTAGGTAATAATTTGTATTAATTTTGTACTATGTTACTATAACTTTCATTCATTGAATGCGTTTTACCAATTGTCGAAAATTTTAATTTTTTTTTACTATTCGGTTCGACCAAATCAAATATTCGGTTTGACTGCCATATGGGCAGTATACCGAATATTCGGTGCAACCCTAATTAAGTACTTGTTCTGCATGTAAAATCTGACAACTAAGCGAATAAATCTGACTCCATGACTGTAGGATAAACCGCCCTCGAGATATTGTAGTTTTTGGAATTTTAAGGACATGAAGAATTTGAAGTGAATTAAAATGCCAAACGAAACGAAGATGCAATAAAAACATAAATTGGATATAATATCAGAAGATTATCCATATTATTTTCTGCAATTAAACTGAATTTAATGCATAGTGAAATTAAAAATTGCAAAACGAATTTGAATCTGCAGAGAAAGTTATGTGCTGCTCACATCAGATTTATACTTTCGCTGCAATACATGGAAATGTATAGGAAAACCATCGGAATCATGCCGAAATTTGCAACTGGGGTTTTCGGCGGATCTACACGTTTTGAGACCTGTAGAATAATACGAAAAAACTATTTTTTGCGTGACATCTATGTGTGTGTGTCTGTCTGTTTGTGCAATGTATGTATTCATTCTAACTAAAACACCAATGGACCGAATTTCATAAAATTTGGGAGGTAAAGTCACTTGTGTGTGACCCTGGTGCTGATTAGTTTTAGACCGATTCCGGATAAAAGAACCCGCATTTTTTTTTTTTTTGCGAAATGGCCCGTAAAAATAGCCTCTATCCACTCTAGCTGAAAAACTAAAATACCGAATGTCTCAACATTCGGTAGATAAGTCGCTTGCGGGTTAGCTTGGTGCTGATTAGATTTTGGTACGATTGGGAAAAAATGTCTGTTTTTTTATAAAATGTATATTCTTTATATTATGTCTGTCACTGTACTTCTTTATAATATGTCTGTCAACCTGTCTTTTTTATAAAATGGCCCGTAAACATCGTCAAAATCTAAAATACAAAATTACGTATGGTCAAATATATCCATTAAATACTTGTTTTATATGTAATTTTTAACGAAAAAAAGAATAAGTTCAACCCCATTGCACTAGGACTAGATGTTCTAGAGATATTGTAGTTTTTCCATTTTTTCTCTACACCACTTCTGAAAATAAGTCCAATTACCAAATGAGAACGAAAATTGAATTAAAAGTGAATTAAAGTTAATTAAAATAAAGAGAAAATGGATATAAATCTGCAGGAAAA
Source organism: Amaurobius ferox (assembly GCA_951213105.1). NCBI lineage: Eukaryota > Metazoa > Arthropoda > Arachnida > Araneae > Amaurobiidae > Amaurobius > Amaurobius ferox. Next base: position 55,467,033 of record OX578148.1, on the reverse strand, counting down.
GTCATGTGCAGCCCACATCAGATTTTTTCTATTTGACTTCGAGCTGAATTGTATTCTTAGCATTCGGATAGCACAACATAACTCACCTTCTACTAAATAGATAGATAATCAAGGACCCATTAATATAATCCACTTTGTTTTATATATTAGTCATCCATTTCAATATCAAATTTCAAAAAATTTATTTGACTCTGATAGATGCGGCATTAGATTTTTCTAATGCCGTGACAAAGAGCACCCAATTCTGCCTAAATTCTTACATTCAAAAATCTCTTTTTTTATCCGCAATTGCTGCAGGAGCAGGAGGTAAAAAATAAATCTAAGTTCAAAATTACACTGCTAATTATCGGTTTATCAAGAATTTGCAGCCTTCGGCGACCAGCCTGGTCTCTACATTTGGAAATTCTGTCCATGGCAAATTCGCTGGCGCGACCTACCAGAAAGGTGTAAGGTAACTGTTTGGACGGCGAGGAAGTGCCACCCAATTTAGTCCGGAACCCAGTAGGGAAGGCATCCACAGGGACCGTACCCTTCTTCCCCTACAACCAACCTCTCGGAAGGACTTACAGACCCACATGTTTAACGCTATCGTACTCCTCGTGAACACGGCGGCAGTTTTGGCAGTAGCGGGAATCGAAACCTGGCCTACCGAGTGCAATTCGCGCGAGCTAACCACTGGGCTACCGCGCCCTCCGCAACGATCTCTATATCTTTCTTTTTATTCTCCCAATTTAGACCGGAACACAGTGGAGGAGGCATCCACAGGTACCTTATTCTCCTTCCCCTACCACCAACCTCTCGGAAGGATTTACGGACCCACATGTTTAACGTGATCGTACTCCGCGTGAACACGGCGGCAGTTTTGGCAGTGGCGGGAATCGAACCCGGGCCTACCGAGTGCAATTCGCGCCGGCTAATTTAAATTTTATAATGACCATAAAAATTTTAAATTTTAATTTGACCATATGCTAAGCTCTTAATTCCATCATTTAAAATATAACGTAACATCATTTAAAATATCCTCATTCCATCGTTCCGTCATTTAATATATCCATAAAATTAATATCATTTAAAATATCCATAATTTAAAATATCATCGTTCCATTATTTAAAATATCCATAAATTAAAATATCGTCGTTCCATCATTTAAAATATACATGAAATTAAAATCATTTAAAATATCAATAAATTAAAATTTCCATTTAAAATGACCATATGCTGAGCTCTTAATTCATCATTTAAAATATCGCGTAATTTTCTAACCTGTTTCCATGGAAACAGGTGACGTCCCTGGCGGGAGAAAAATCGGAACTTCCCCAAGAATTATCCGAGAAATTTAAAATTATTACTTCTTTAAAATTCCGATCCTGCGGCCATTTTTAATTATTTCTTGACCAGATTGGACTTGTAAGAAAATCAGGTCTTTGAACGTTCTATAAATGTAAATTATTAGTCGAAATGATTATTACTTTTTCCGATGCGCGGATATAAAAACCAAAGTTCGTTTTTCTGAGCCGAAAGTGACTTTTGTTTTAAAATCTATAAAAAATATTAGAAATTGAAATAGAGATTTGAAATTCATATATTTTTTTCTCGCAATTGTCAGCTCTTTCCGGTCGTGTGATTTGTTTTTTTCTACGGCGTCTGGATGGTGAAGAAAAAATGGAATAACAGGGGAAAAACGGTCGAAATCGCATAAAACAATAAATAACAAAAAAAAAAATAATTCAAATTTTAAAAATCGGTTTTGAGGTGTCACTTTCCCCTCCCCCGGGTCTCCGACTGCCGTAGCTCTCCGAAAGACAGACACACAGTCAGACATTGCCGTTTATTATTTAAGATGTTCCTCTTTCTTACAGAAAGTATGGTTTGAAAACAATGTTTGTATTGTAATGTTGTATTTCTAAATAACGCTGCTAATTATCGGTTAATTAAACATTTCCCTCTTTCTACCAGGTATTGGTGTAACTATATGATGCGTAAAATATACCCCATTTGAATTAAATATGAAGAAAAATATTAGTAAAAATCAAAATAAATATTAGTGAAAATTAAACTCGTAACGTCTAAGATCATTGCCCATCTGCCATCTCCTATTTGAAACTATGCATACATTGTTCATGTTGACTGTGAAGCGTAATGTTAATGAAGAGGAAGTATTTACTTTATAAAATACTTGCCGCCTTCGGTGACCAGCCTGTTTGCTATCCTTGAAAATTCTGACCGTGGCAAACTCGCTGGCGCGACCTACAAGAAAGGTGTAAGTTAAATATTTAGGCGGCCAGGACGTACCACTCAATTAAGACCGGAACCCAGTATGGGAGGTATCCACGGAGGCCATACCCTCCTTCCCCTACCACCAACCTCTCGGAAGGACTTACGGACCCACATGTTTAACGTGATCGTACTCTTCGTGAACACGGCAGTTTTGTCTGTGGCGGGAATCGTACCCGGGCCTACCAAGTGCAATTCGCGAGGGCTAACCACTGGGCTACCCGGCCCTCCGCGCCAATCTCCATAATTTTCGTTTTATTCACCCAATTTAGACCAGAAACCAGTGGGGGAGGCATTCACAGGTACCGTATTCTCCTTCCCCTACCACCAACCTTTCGGAAGGACTTACGGACCTAGATATTTAGCGTGATCGTCCTCCGCGTGAACACGGCAGCAGTTTTGGCAGTAGCGGGAATCGAACCCGGGCCTACCGAGTGCAATTCCCGCAGGCTAATTTAAATTTTAAAATGACCAACAAAATTTAAATTTTAATTTGACCATATGCTAAGCTCTTAATTCCATCATTTAAAATATAACGTAATATCATTTAAAATATCCTCATTCCATCGTTCCAAAATTTAAAATATCCATAAATTAAAATATCCATTTAAAATGACCATATGCTGAGCCCTTAATTCCATCATATAAAATATCAAGTAATTTTCTAACCCGTCTCCATGGAAACAGGTGACGTCCCCATCAGGAGAAAAATTGGAACTCTTCCGAGAATTATCCGAGAAATTTAAAACCATTACTGCATTAAAATTCCAATCCTGCGGCCATTTTTAATTATTTCTTGACCAGACAGACACGCAGACAGACATTGCCTTTTATTATTTAAGATGTCCCTCTTTCTAACAGCAAGTATGGTTTGAAAGCAATGTTTGTATTGCAATATTATATTTCTAAATAACACTGCTAATTATCGGTTACTTAAAAATTTCCCTGTTTTTACCAGGTATGGGTGTAACAATATGGTGTGTAAAATATAGCCGGATTGGAACTACATATGATATTAGTAAAAATCAAATTAGTAAAAAGAAAGATATTAGTAAAAATCAAAATAAATATTAGAAAAAATTAAACTCGTAACGCTGAAGATCATTGCCCATCTGCCAAGTTCAATTTGAAACTATGCATACACTGTCCATGCTGACTGTGAAGTGTAATGTTAATGAAGAGGAAGTACTCACTTTGTAAAATACTAACCGCCTCCGGCGACCAGGCTGTTCGCTACCCTTGAATATTGTGGCCGTGGCCCACTCGCTGGCGCGACCTACCAAAACTTTAATACCGTTGCTATGGAAACATCGCTCGCAGTGCGCCTGCGCGGGAGTGGGAGGAAAAATTAATTTGCAAGCTTGCTGCAGAGAAATTGAAATTCGGAAATTTTTAAAAACCTGATTCTGCAGCTATTTTTTTTTTTTAATTTCTTGAACCAGATTGGGCTTGTAAGAAAGCCAGATCTTTGAACTTTCTAAAAATGTAAATTATTAGTACTTTTTCCGATGTGAGAATTTAAAAACAAAAGTTCGTTTTTTCGATCCAAAAGTGACTTTTATTTTAAAATCTTTAAAAAATAATAGAATTTGACCCTGAGATTTGAAATTTATATATTTTTAATCGCAATTGACAGCTCTTTCCTGTCGTCTGATTTGTTTTTTTCTGCGACGTCCGGATGGTGGAGAAAAAAGGTTAAAAATGGGGAAAAACGGTCGAAATCGTATAAAACATTAAATAAAAAAATAATTCAAATTTTAAAAATCTGTTTTGACGTGTCACCTTCCTACCTCCCCGGGTCTCTGATTGCCAAATTTCATAGTTCTCTGACTCGCGGTCGCTGAACGTATGGAATATAAGATACACACACATACAGACATTGCCTTTTATTATTTACGTGCCGCGACCAGCCTGTTCGCTACCCATGAAAATTCTGACCATGGCAAACTCGCTGGCGCGACCTACCAGAAAGGTGTAAGGTAACTATTTGGGCGGTCAGGAAGTGCCACCCAATTTAGACCGGAACCCAGTGGGAGAGGCATCTACAGGGACCGTACCTTACTTCCCGTACCACCAACCTCTCGGAAGGACTTACGGACCCACATGTTGAACGTGATCGTACTCCGCGTGAACACGGCGGCACTTTTGGCAGTGTTTGGGATCGAACCCGGGCCTACCGAGTGCAATTCCCGCGAGCTAATGAATGGACTATCGCAACCTCCGCGACAATCTCCATAACTTCCTTTTTATTCATCCAATTTTGACCGGAACCCAGGGGGGAGGCATCCACAGGAACCGTACCCTCCTTCCCCTATCACCAACCTCTCGAAAGGACTTACGGACCCACATGTTTAACGTGATCATTCTCTGCGTGAACACGGCGGCAGTTTTGGAAGCGGCGGGAATCAAACCCGCGTCTACCGAGTGTAATTCCCGATCACTAACTGCTGGACTACCGCGCCCTCAACCCCGTGGAGTTAACAAAGTTTTGTTTAGTTTAATGACGTTAAAACTAATAATGCAATTTTAATGCACCGCGACAATCTCCATAACTTTATTTTTATTATTTTTTTATTTCTTCGGTGTTTATGCTTTTCATTAATATTTAAAATATCCATAAATAAATATATCCATTTAAAATATTCATAAATTAAAATATCCATTTTAAATATCCAGTTAAAAAATTCATATTGTTCTATCATTTAAAATATAAATAAAATAATTTCACCCGATGTATACAAAACATCATCAAAATTCAATCCACCATAATTCCATGATTTAAATTTTATAATGACCATATGTTAAGCTCTTAATTCTATCAATTAAAATATCGCTCTAACCCGTTGCAACAGAGTGACGTCCCTCCCCCATTTCTGCGCGGGGCTGTCGGGTTAAATTCGGAACTTCGCTGAGGATTGGCCGCGAAATATAAAATTATTTCTTCTTTAAAATCCCGATCCTTCGGGCATTTTTAACTATTTCTTGACCAGATTGGACTTATAAGAATGCCAGATCTTCGAGCTTTCTAAAAATATAAATTATTAGTCGAAATTCTCGGAACTTTTCTTGATAGGAAGATTTAAAAACGAAAGTTCGTTTTCTTGAACGAAAAGTGACTTTTGTTTTAAAATCTTTAAAAAATATTAGAATTTGTCACTGAATTCTGAGATTGCTGTATTTGTACTCGGATGTATCTGCTCTTTCAGGTGGTGTGATTTGTTTTTTTTTCTACGACGTCTGGTTGGAGGAGAAAAATGTGGAAAAACGGTCGAAATCGCATAAGATATTAAATGACAAAAAAAAAATCATTCAAATTTAAAAATCGGTTTTGACGTGCCACCTCCCCGGGTCTCCGATTGCCAAATTTCGTAGCTCTCCGACGCGCGGTTGCAGAACGTATAGTATATAAGACACACACACAGACATTGCCTTTTATTATATAGAAGATATTGTCTGCTAGGGTTGCACCGAATATTCGGTTGGTATTCGGTATACTGCCTAATCGGCAGTCAAACCGAATATGCGGTTCGGCCGAATACTTTAATATTCGGCCGAACCGAATTGTAAAAAAAATTTAAATATTCGACGATCGGTAAAGCACATTTTTTTATACAATGAATGAAAGTTATAGTATCATATTACAAAATTAATTCAATTTGTTACTTACCAATATTATCGCATTTAAAATAAATTTAATGTAAAAAAAAACACTCGGATATTAAATTTTGTTGTTTTTTCAATTTTTCTCTAAATCTTATCACACCTTAACTTTACTAACTCGTTTAAATATGAAACAGTCACCAGAAAATAAAACTCATAATATAACATGTTCAAAAATGTAATGGTTAATTTTTCATAAAATATGCAGCTAAAAAAAAAAATCAATTATTTCACCAATATTAAAAAAGGGTGAAAGTGATTAAAATATATAAAAAAAAACACTTGAATGAATATTTAATCTTGCATTATTTTAATTTTGATAGAGATAGAGAAGATAATGAGGGTGCCATAGGTGTTCCTTTGTATCCATTAAAATGTGTCAAATAAGATGACCAAAGAATTTCTCTGTGTGGGTGTAGTCAACTCTTCTGATGTCTTTCATGATTTCTGAAGAGAAGATTACTTTGTTGAGTCTTTTGTCACAGGATGGGTACACCTGTCTGTAACTGTTTAGTTACCTATCAGTATCTACTCTGCTGTAGTTTGTAAGACCAGGTGTGACAACTTAAAAAATAATGACTAGAGATTCTGGCAAAGTATCCTTTGCACTTTAAAAAGAAAAATGATTTGGAAATGTTTGAATTTGACTGCTCAGTTTAAATTTTGATAACATTATTTATCAGTTACATTACAGAAGAGACTAAGATAGCAAAAATTCACTTGAGTAAATTGTAATTCTAATTTGTAATGATATTTTAAGCAACTTGAGTTGTATTTATATGTAAGATAAATACAAGATTATAACATAATATGAACCATGATTATCACGTATCAGAAATTAAGTATCAATTATCAATTTATGTAGATAAGCATAAACCAAATTAAGTACTATATTAATTTGCCTTTGAAATGATTTATTTTATTTTTTCTTGATTTTAAATTATTAATTATACTTAATGTAAATGGAAATAAATTTAGGATGTTAAATGTAAATGCATTTAAAAAAGGTACAAAATAGAAACATTTTCTATTTTAATTGGCATAAAATATAAATATTGCCTTTAAAATAATTTAACCGAATACTCGGTTAGAATTTTAACCGAATATTCGGTATTCGGCAAAAGATAGTATTCGGTGCAACACTATTGTCTGGTATTTTAGAGTAGGCTCAAGCCCAAATCATTTTCAACCTCTAATTTGATATGTGAAGGTATCATTTTACAAATACTATGTTTCTAAATAGAGCCTGCTTAACCACCATTCGCTAAAGCTGAGTGAATGAAGGTGGGGCAAATGGGCTCAAACTCTAATGCTTCCTGTGTTCATTCATTAAAAGTTATACAAATGAAAATAATTTTTTAATATTTATACAAGAATCTCTTGCAACTACATGTAGAGAAGCTTTTTAAAACTAGTATTATTTTTTAGTGTCTAAATTAAGCAAAATTATGAAATTAAAATTTCCACACAGTAATTTTTTGAAATAAGATATATATAAAAAAAAACATTGGTGGGTGAATATTTTATAGTTTATTAAAATGTAACAATTATTTTTACAATTTTATTTAATATATGTCCTTAATCTTGCATAATAAAAGAAGTCTGTGTGTGTGTGTTTTCTGTAGTAGAAAATCTTGAGTTTAGGACAGCAGCCAAATTCGATACAGGAGTAACTTAACTCTTGAGATGACAGACTTCATCAAGATTTTTTTTCTTATAAATTCGAATTAGTTTAAATATTATGAACTTTTACAGTTAAAAATTAGGCATTTTTTCACATTTTGTCAAATCAAATCATTTTCATTGTGGTGCTTAAAAATGGCTAAATTCATGATTTTGATTTCTAAGGACTTTAAAACTGTTTAAATTGGTACCAAAGTGCTTAAATTTTTAGATTTCACAGTTTAAAAATTACAATAAACGTAGGAAAATTTGTCTCTCATCGAAGAGTGACAATCAGAATCCAAACTGTGGAATTTTCCCTATTGCCATATGTGATGAAGCAATCCCATATTTTTTGATACGTAACCCTGGGAGGAAAAAGGGCAATTGTAATGTACTTGAAATGTATAAAATGGTTTTGGTATTATGTATATGGCTATGCCTCTGCACAGACGAAATTGGGATTTTGGTGCCTTTGGGTTGTATGCGCACTTGACATGCATTGTAAATATTCAGAGAATTAATTGCAGCAAAATGTCAAATTCGAGCTACAAATCTCTGAAAATTTAGTCCCGTCGACAGGGCTAAATTTTGATACGGACCCCGACACGAGCCGCACCTGATCATGTGAGGCTCGCGTCGGGGTTCGATCCTTGAACCACCCGGTGGTAGAAAGCCCTCTGGCTCTTTTATTTTAGTGGAGCATATAAAAAATGAGCGTCGCTTTGAAAACCTATCGTGTGAAGCAAATTTGGACCGCCTTTTTTATTGGGCTTAGAAAACAACGAATGGGAATTGGGGGACATCCTCCCTTTGTTTTGTCGTTCCCCTCGTCTTAAAATTTCTGGAAGTTTTAGTAAAATGTAAAATTTCAGTTGCCTTTCTGATCTCGAGAGAATAGCACTCGAAGTGCGTGGCACTTGCGTTTTTGTGAAGCTCGATCCGACATGCACTTTGATGCATTTCACGCAAGGTAACCGTGGCCCTTATCTAGAGCGGCCAATGCTTTCTGCTAGGATCCGACGTCGAGTGTCCGGTGATGTATGGCGATTCGTAGCCAAAACGAGCCAGAGCCTAATTTAGCGCGAGGGCGCAATTTTTCGGGCGGTGAAAAAAAAAGTCGTCATTTGTTTGGGCGTCGCAGTGCAACACAGCTCTGCCTCTAAACGGCGTGGTGTGGGTCCTTCGCTCCCTTAGCTACATTCAAGCCGTGGCAACTGTGACACTGCATGGACGGATTGTTTGCGGAGCATCAATCCCTGGCTGCTATGCAGCAGACGAACGTCAACTGGGTGTCTTCGAATGGATTCAGTGAGGTCCGTGGCAGATAATTTCTACTGAAACGTAATTGCTCCTGATTTATGGTAGCGCCTGTACGCTGGTTCTCACGATCCGCTGGGCATAAGCCAGCGTTAGGAGGTGGAGAGTTCCCTGTCGCAGCCTTAGACGGTCTGATCCTGCTGACGAAGATAAGTTACGTAATTGCTCTTGACTGCTGGTAAGCTTGTACGCAAGTTTTTAGGAGCCGCTGGGCGTAAGCCAACGTTAAGAGGGGGAGAATTGAAATGGACAGTGTGCCCATCTCCGAAACATTCCTTGTCGGAACTGTTCGTCACCTGTTTAACCTCAACCGAGCTGCTTAGACTGACAGTGACATTTATGAAACGTCCAATACTGAATTAGCCATTCAAATAATATTGCCACCCATTTCCGATGTGCAGAGGGATTGCTACCAGCACCCATTTGAGTGTCATTTCTTCTGTAATGGAGGTATTGCGAATTATATTTGATTTTCAAATGTTGTATAAGTAATGTGTAACAGTATTTTGATGTGATCTCCAGTGTTTAATGGTAACTCTAAGCTTCATGGGATATTTGCCCAATGAATTTTGTTTTTTCATGAAAAGCAATTAAATGCAAGTTTTGGAAAATTTAAAAAAAAATTACAAATTAATGTAAAATTAACCGTACACCCCGAGGTCAAGCTTGGGTAATTGGGAAGTAAGTGTATTTGTGTATATTTGTTATTAGTGTTCATTGAGGTTTCATGTGTTCTTTTAATAAATTGTTAAGTGGCCACAAAAGGGAAGGGATTCTTTAAATAGGGAATGCAATCGGACCCCACTATACTAAACGCGGTTGAGCTGGGTGAATCTATTGGTGAGTAATATTTAGTGTATTTACGTGTTCAATTTGTATTTATGTGTAAAATATTCACCTCACCACATAGAGCACCCGGACGCGTACTTGAATATGTGATGAAGCAATCCCATATTTTTTTATACGTAACCCTTGGAGGAAAAAGGGCAATTGTAATGTCCTTGAAATATACATAATGGTTTGGTATTATGTATATAGCTATGCCTCTGCACAGACGAAATTGGGATTTTGGCGCCTTTGGGATGTATGCGCACTTGACATTTTGCTGCAATTAATTCTCTCACCACACCATATAGAATAGGGTTCAAGGTGTTTCATATTTTCCGGTACTTGTTTCTTCCCTGCGGTGGTAGAAACACTTAACTGAAACTAATAATATATTACTTCTGTGCCCATAATCAGGGTGTATATGAAAAATCATGGGAATTTTTTGTGTAACATTTATTTCATTTTAGTGTACAATTATATCTTTAATAACCACCTGATCTTCGCACCAGAAAAACTTTGTTCCACTTTCATGATTCATTTGTAAAAGTCTGCAATATAATTGTGTAAAGCTCTACTTTTTTTACTTGTGATTATTCACAGAGAATATTGTCAAAAGTCTGCCAAATATTTTAAAATCAGAAAGTCTCAATATATCAATTTTACTCAAATGTAAATGAACTTTTATAAGTATTCCTCACAATTTCTAATATAGTGTTGTTATCAAAAATATTATGTGAAGTTTGATAAAACTTTATAATTCATTAAACCCTCTTTTTCTAAGGTTACAAATGCTTTTTTCTGTTGTCCTTGGAATGTGTTTTATTTTTTAATTAAAAATGTACAAAAACCCTGTTGTATATAAGCTGTTTTATTTTGACTTTAATAGAAGTCGTGTGCTTTAGTGGTCTGAATAAAATGTTTAGATAAAAACACATTTTGGTGTTTTGCGAACAAATGCATACATATTAAAAGATTTAAAACCTAAAATGTTACCTCTATAAAGCACAAAAATATTCTGACCTCAAAAAATGAGCTGAAATAAAGCTCTACCAGATTTATTCCTTAGTTCAAATCATTAACTTTATTATTTTTTTATATCAATATTATGTTTAAATAATGTTGCTAGAAGGTCACACTGTAGCTTTTAACATCTATTTTGGTCCCATTACATGGCAGCAATGTCACCATGACGTTGTACCAATGGAAAAATATTCACCTTTCCTGACATCATGTGATGACACACCATGAACTATGGTATTCCCATAATGGTTAGAGTGATGACAATGTGAAATCAAAAGAAGGATAATACTGCACTCTGAAATCACAAATTTAACGACTCTCTGAAGGGATGTATATATCACAATGTAATTTGGCGACAAAGGCATAAAATTGAGGACATTGTGGAACAATTAAGATATGAGAATGTAGCAATGTCAGAGAAGTGACATAAAAGATAGTAACAAAATTTCAAATTAGTAACATTGCAGTATTGTCGCAAAATGTTCATGAATGACAGAAATGTGAATATACAACATTGTTGAAATGAATTTTAACTGTGTATGCTGTATGGGTTACTGCATCTGATTCAAAGAAATAATATTATTCTTGCTGTATGTAATTTTATTGCGTATTTTTAGTTTACATTTACACAGTTCACAAATTTTTATTTACACAGTTCACAAATTTTTCTGGTAGGTCGGACGGTCTGGGTTTCAACAACAACAACAACAGTTCACAAATTAGGTTAGTTAAAGTTACACAAATCACAACTTTTCTCTGAAATTTTTATAGGTGCAGCTAAACACATTCCCCAAGTCAAATGAAGAGATTTGAAGGAGATGTATCCCTCGTTACTGGAAATATGCAATTTTATAACCTAAGTTGTGAACAGGCTGCTGAGGAAGAGTTTGTAGACGAAGAGTTAGTTGATGAAACATCAGCATCTTCTCACCTAAGTTGCGTCATAGACAAACAGTCATATAAACTATCAGCTCGTGTGAGCGGAGATGATATGACAGTATCTACAATCCATTCCCAAGCTACAGGTAAGTTTCAAAATGGCATTTTATATGCTGTTGATCAAATATAAAATTACCTTGGACTTCAAATTAGTTTATGATGAAGCAAAGTTTCGTATTTCTACAGATTATGTTAGTTACAGATATGCTGATTTGTCCAAACCATGAAATATTTCACGAATACGTTGAACTCTGTTTTGAGAAAATTTCATTTTACTGCAATTTTACTCTATAAGAAACATTTGGTTTGACTAAGATCAATAACTTTCTACATACGCTACTAAAAGTATCTGTGCAGTTTAAAAAATAGGATAAATTTTCCTTATAAAGAGATATTTACTCATTTAGTTTATTGAACCGATTATTATTTTCTTTTTTTGTAACCTCAGTTTTACCTTTTTGAATTTAGTTAATATAGTTTTTGAAAGTTATTATATCCATTACTTTTAGTATTGTTTTTCCTTTTTGGATAATATTGGCTATTTTAATTTCTGAAACTGATATTTTCTTTCTAATTCTTTCGTATTTTCCTACAGTTATTTATTTCCTGAAACTACTTGCTTTCTTGACATATAAGTCAAGAGTTCCACTTTTATTGATGCATGTAACTTACTTTTTAATTTCCCAAATTAGTCATTTTTACTAACCTTATATTTATATAACGTATGAGGAAAGTATTGTGAACGGGTCGAAAATTCGAATTAGAGTTTTCGACGGGAGAGCAATTTTCATGCAGTCCTGAACACGAAACACACATTTGTGAGGTGATGTCTGGGTGGGTATGTGTGTCTGTGCGGACGATATCTCACAAACAAGTGGAGTGATTCGAATGGAATTTTGTTCAAAAATTACTATCTGTGAATACTGGGAACCTATTGTTTTTAAAAACAACCGAATGTTCAGAACAATCTAAATTTTCGAGTGAATTTTCGAAAAAATCATCAAAAATTAAAACGTTTAATAAATTTACGCAAGTAGACATTTCTTATGTACTTCTGACCGTCTGTGGTGAATACTGACGTTATTCGCTTAAGTGTCAAAATTTACCTGAAGAACAAATACGTAAATAGAATATTTCAACAATTTCAGTCATTTATTTCAGATTTTAACTATCTTTGCGGGCCTTAGGAGAGAAAAAAATAGTCTGATGTACTTTTCCGAATCATATCAAACTAATCGGCATCTGGATAACCACCAGGGGCAGGGATGTATCCAGAAATTTCATTTCGGGGATTTCCAAAGTATGGTAAATTTCAATCCAAAAAAAGGTTTGAAAACAACTAACCAGACTTAACTAAACCTTGACTAAATTGATATTGGATCACGATTGAATGAGAAAACACAAGTACGTATCCAGGAATTTCATTTAGAGGGAGGGGGGAGGGTCCCGGACCAATTGGACATCCTCTATGAATGCGTCATTGACCAGGGGACATAAATATTAAGTATTACAAAAAATTAATAAATAGTTAGAATGAAAATCGTCTTAATTTCCTCAAAATTAAAAATTTAAATAACTCGAGAATGGTCCATTATAGACTAATAGGGGTAAGATTTATTCCTTTTGTTTTTCAAAAATTATGTATAAAAGAAAAATTTAATTGATACATATAAACGTATGTAATATTTTACATTGCAGTATTTTATTAAAATTTTAAGTATCACGAGAATGGTCCATTATACAGTAATAAGTATGGATCTTATACCTTTTGTCGTCAAAAATTATATATAAAACAAGCATTTAATTGATGCATTTAAACATATATAGTAATTTATATTGTAGTACTTTATTGAAATTTTAAATATGACGCGAATGATCCATTTTAGAGTAATCGGTTTGGATCTTATTTCTTTTATCTTCAACTATTATGTATAAAACAAGCATTTTAGTAAGAATTTCTTTTGTCGTCAAGAATTACTTATAAGACAAGCATTAGTAATTCATTTCAAATCAAATATTTTAGATTTGCAGGCCATTTAGCAAAAATACGCAGATTATTTTTTTCCGTATCGTACCAAAATCTAACCAGCACCACAGCATCCCACAAGTGACTTATCTACTACATTTTGTCTAATTCTGTCAATGAACTTCTCAGCTGAATTGGATTTGTACGATTTTTGCTAGCCATTTTGCAAAAAAAAGGTAGCTTCCTTTTTTCGAATCTTACCAAAATCTAATCAGCACAGCACTAGGTAACCCACAAGTGACATGTCTACTAAATTTTTTAATATTTGGTATTTTAGCTAGAGTGGATACATACAATTGAGGCCATTTCGCAAAAAAAATAAAAAAAAATGTAAAAATAAACGACTGGTTCTTTTATCCCGACTAGTTCGTTTATTGTTCCAAAATCTAATCCTCACACACAAGGGACTTACCTACTAAATTTTATGAAATTCGGTCAATTAGTTTTTCAGTTACAGTGGATATATACATTGCACAGACAGATACACACACACAGACCTCACGTTATACGAGTTGCTCTACGGTTTTATCAGATTTGCAACTTGAGCTTCTAAGCGTAAAATATGCCTATTCTCTGCTACTTCCGATACTCAAAGTGAATTTGAAACATCGGAGATTTTATTCGCCATTTCAGAATTTTCTTCCAGCGATTCTGAGCTTATTGATAAAATCTGTTGTACATGTACATCTGTTGTACATGTTATTTGTTAATCGTTGACAAAACAACGTCCGAAATATGTCTTCGTGCATACTGGTTCCGGCAAGATCTTGCATTTCGCGAAGTAAAAGACTTTGTTTCCTATCTCCTAACTGCATATTCTGCAATAGGGTGCGGATTTTTTTTACTTCTGCAAAGTGTTGTTGTTGAGACCCAGACCGTCCGACCCTTCTGCAAAGTGTTGTTGTTGTTGAAACCCAGACCGTCCGACCTACCAGAAAGGTGTAAGGTAACTGTCTTCTGCAAAGTGTGAAATGAACCGTTCTTTCAACTATTTTCAGGAGGTGTTCGAATCAGATCTGTGATATGAGTCAATATATCACAATCTAGTGCTGCAATTACGCAATGAAATTTTGTTTTTTCATTAACGATTCAGTAAATCTGGAATTGAGAGTCCCAGTGCAAAAACCATAAATCTGGATTGGTTTTCTAGAACGGAGAGGTTCTTTAAAATCCACTTTTAAAAGTTCAGTCGGATTAAAATCCTCATTTTGAGCTAAAGCATCGTTTTGCATCGTTGGCGATTGTCAAACGAGTTTCTGTCGTCTCAGTTGTAGACATTGCATAAAGAAATTGTGGCAAATACTCACATTAAAGTATTCATGTCTCCGGCATAAATTTTTTATTTTATTTTATTTCATTCAATTAACGTGGCAACTACAGATAGAATCCAGTTGCAGCAGCCACATACATACAAGAAACATACATGCCTTATTTGGGAATCGAACCCGAGCACTCTAGGCAGCAACCGAAGACGCTGTTCACTTCAGCACCTGGACGGCGAAACTGAAGCATCTCACATCTCAGGTTCATCACTCTATGGCGAAGAACCATAAATAAGGCTAAAGTGCGATGTTGTATCATATCCATCACAGCAACAATCATAAAATATAATTTATTTACCAGAACATACTAACTATATTTGCAGGAACATTATGTAGTTTATATACATGAGTTTTACATAGCATGGCGGTACATCATAACGCATGTGAACGTAGTATCCGAGATACGAATGTCTGTATTATCCCGTGCAGAAAACGTTGCACATGCGTCACATGCAAAGCAGAGAGTCTCTAGAGGTGAAGTAGCTGTGGAGAGTTTTATGTTACTCACTTTGATCTGGGGGGGGGGGGTGTATGGAAATCGCTGGAGGAGTGCCGCATATCCTAGTAACCCTATTTTTTCACATACATTTTGGTATACGTAATCGACTAGACCCACATAAGGGTTTTCAGATATACACATTTATTTCTGAGCTTTGCATATGAAAATTTCAAGAAACATATTTATTATAATTTCTTAATTCTTGCTTTATTTTCTAGATATAATGCCTTACTTGAAGAGGAACGGTTCGATGAGGATGGGAAAAGACAAAGAAAGCTTTGCACGCGAATCAGATAGGAGGTATACGCAAAGAATCTTATCAATACAGGTGCTAATTAAAGAGCTACATTTCATGGAAGAAGACATTAAAAGCAGTAGATTTTTTATTCAAGTGACAGAAGCCTTGCATTGCGTTCTTCGTGAATGGGGTCTGGAACATATCCTTCAAGCTGGTTCCTCAAATTTAGACATTAAAGGAGAAGAAATCCAGATTGTGTGCCTTGGGCTAGGACAGTTTTCCTTCTGCACGATTAATCGTTATCGACTTGCATTTCTCTTTATGTTGAAGGAGTTATTGCAATGCTCTCATGTCTATATTTATGATACCCATTTATCCATTGAAGATATATATTTGTTAAAAAATCTTGAACTGCCCGTCCTAACCATAAATGAAAAAGCAATGAAAGGATTGAACAGAAAAACTATCTACGTCATGCTTAAATGCGATTTGTTTCCCTACAACCACGTACTACTAGAAAATTACAATATAGAAAATGTGTCCAACATATCAGTTATCGGCAATGGCTTTAAAACATGCGAAATAATGAATTCACCCTTTCATCTGCAAGAAAATGCTAAATATGTGTATTTAGCAAATAAGTTTGCTAAGGATATCGAAATTAAAGATGATTTTGGTTCTGTTTTTAGTGGTACGTCTGTTCTCTGGTTTAAATGTGGGTCTCTACCTCTTTTGGTGCCTAGTTTGCGGACTGGTTTAGGAGAATCTCCATACAGTAATGAGCGATTTCGCTGTCGTTCCTTCTCCGCCGGAACTGGTCCTCCCACAGGAAATAGGACACACGCTGGTTACTTCAAAAATTTCATTACAGACTTAAAAAACATTCAACAGGAGTTGAAATGCAGTGAATTATTCACAAAACTAAAAGAAAACTTGCGCGACGTTTTCCGGGAATGGGAACTCCTACATTTTCTTGACGCTGATTATTCAAATGAGAATGCAGATTATTCTTGTAAAATTAAAGAGCAGAAAACAGATATCGTGTGCTATGGTTTGGGACATTTTTCCTATTCCAAGGATTCCTTCTGTCAGCTCGGACTTCTCCTAATCTTGAAAAAGTTGATGCACGGCTCTCAAGTCTATGTTTATGATCCCGTATTTTCCGTTGAAGAAATATATTTGTTAAAGAGACTAGATTTGAACTTTATAGCCACAAATGAGAAAGGGATGAGGGTAGTAAGAAGAAAGACCGTCTGCTTCATGCCTTACTGTGACTGGTTTCTCTACAATAATATTTTGATAGCGAATTGGAGTGTGAAAAATTTGTCGGACATTGCCATTATTGGTAATAGTTTTAAAGAACATGAAAGGGAAAAGGGATGGATTCCGTCTATAGACGAAGAATCTAAATATGTATATTTAGCAAGTAGGTTTGTTAATGAAACTATAATCAAAAACAACATTTATAGTGAGAGAGGTTTTGGCCGCATATCGCTTCACTGGTTTAAACATGGGGATTTGTCTCTTTTAGCACATAGTCTATGGGCTGAATTAGAAGATTAATGTAAAGATGACAGGCCCAGGTTTCATACTGATATCATTATAACCAGTATAGGGAGACATTTGTTTGCTTTCAATCGGTAGTCGGATGCCTGACACAACTGGCGACGATAATACTTGAGGATTATTTTTTCTGATGTTTAAAACATTATCTGTGTATTTAGTACTTGTGCAGCATACAGACATTCAGTGTCGCACATTAAAAAATTACTTTCTATTTTTGGCTCTATATTTTTCGTATAGTCGGAAAGTGCATGATTGCGAGAGAACTTTACGAAACAAGTAAATAATAGCAAATTATGAAAGAACGCGTTTAAATGCATAATAAACTTAAATTTCAAGAATGCTGTGTAGATATGGGGAAGAAACAAATATTGAAATTTTAAAAATCTTAGTATTTACATTTTATTTTAAATTTAAAATGTCTTTTGTTTGTTGTTAGAAAATTAAATTTAAAAAAAAAAATACTTTTCAGCAGTATAAATCCTAATTTTTTTAATTATATCCTGCTTAAAATTGGAGAATATGTACTTGGTTTTATATAATATAAAGTTGAAAAACCTTTTTCTATTTTTAAATATTGACAATATAAAAAATAATTTGTTCATCACTAAATATGTTCATTATAGTGCACAAATGCTATATATTTTTGTATTATATTAAATAAAGTATTAACGAGCTTTGACTTTAATTTTGTTTTGTCAAGTACAACTTTTAACCGAGGTTATGTAAAAATGAAGTGTTTGTAACTAAACTGTAAAAAATTAGCAAATTTTGCCTCAGTTTCCAAATAGACATCAAATAAAAATTAGCTAGGTATTGAACGAAACCTGAAATGAGATTTAGAAGTGGAAAATATTTTGTTCAATTTAAATTAATAGCGCACACAGTTCCTTTAAACTAAAAATATATTATCTCTATTCAAACATGTTATACATGTATTTCCCTTCCAAGAAATTGTTCAAGACTGATCTTGTGTGTTCACCTGTGCCACCCAAAACGTTTCAGAAATTGTAGTCTTAATTTGGACAAAAAAAAAATTACCTGTTTAGTGCTGGTTTTATTTTTAACTTATTATTGAGCTGTACTGCTGATTAGCATGATTCAAGTGGTTCTAATAAATTTTGATTGGAAAGGGCAAATAAAAAATAGAAATAGATTCATAGATTCTCGAATGCTGTTAACATCAAAATCATTTCAGAATCACTAAATTTCTCATCAAAGATGGTTTTCCTTTAACATTAAGATTACATCCCTTCTAATTATTTAATCTAAAGTAATACTTTATGCGGATCAGTAAAAAATATAAAATAAAGTTTTAAAGGTTAAAATTGTGCCTTTTTTGGATTTTTTTAAGTTATGACAGTCTTAAGTGCTTTATCATGTTATTGTCCTTAAAGGTAACTATTAAAGATCACCCGGCAATTAATCTTAAATGCAAAACAACTTTAATTAACCAAAGTTCATGGCTGAATTTTTTTTAGCTTACTCAAAAATTCTAAATCTTGAAAAGAATGTTATTATTTCTTTAAATTTTTAACTTTGTGTCTGATTTAGTAGCGTTGCTAGAAAATAAATCAAAGCATTGGTAGCCAAAGAGTTTATTCTGCATTCTTCAAAATATCATTTTTTCGAAATTCAATTTGTTTTTGCGGTCATATGACATCCTCCTTGATGTCCCTACTGGTTTGGCCACCTGGAAAGTCTTAAATAAATAAGACGTTCACGGACAAAAGCTTGAAAATTTTTACATGCTGTGCATCAATGGAATGTAATAATTTCCATTGCATTGTAAATCACAGCAATCGAATTATGCAAGTAATCGTTTATTACTGGATTTTAAGTTATTGAAACTTGCTTCGATAAGTCAAATTTTAATGGGTAATACTGCGTAGTTCATTAGAATTATCAAGAAAACCTGGGAAAATTAGGTATGTTTGAAGCTGTATTCGGCCGGACAACTTGCATATGGTTAAAACCAAGAAAAATATATAAACTATTTATCTGCATCATCATCATTCACCGTGCCTAGTGGCACATAAGGCCTTCAACTTATGTCGCCACTATGGTCGATTCTGTGTCGCAGACCTTGCTTCTGACCAGTTCACCCATCTCATCAAAATCCTCTCTTAAGTTAGCTTGGGTCGACCCCGAGATATTTTTCCTTTAGGCGCCCATTTAAGTGCCACAGCAGGGATATTATGCTGCGGCATTCGGAGTGTATAAGCACCGAGGGAATGGGCTGAATTAGAGCATTAATGTTAAGATGATAGGCTTAGATTTCATACTGATATCATTAAAACCAGTGTACGAAGACATACGTTTGCTTTCAATCAGTAGTCGGATGACTGACACAACTGGCGTTGATAATACTTGAGGATTATTTTTACTGATGTTTAAAACATTATCTGTGTATTTGATACTTGTGCAGTATACAGACATTCAGTGGCGCATTTTAAAAAAAAAGGTTTCTATTTTTGGCACTATCTTTTCCGTGTAGTCGGAAAATGCATGGTTGCGAGAGAACTTTACGAAACAATAAATAATAGTAAATTATGGAGGAATGCTTTTAAATGCATAATAAACTTAAATTTCAAGAATGATGTGTGGATATGGGAAGAAACAAAGATTGAAAATTTAAAAATCTTAGTATTTACATTTAATTTACATTTAAAGTCTTTTGTTTATTGTTAGAAAATTAAATAAAACAAGAAAGATCAATCATGCTTAAAGCATTGATTATGAAACACTCTCCAACATCAATGCAATTTTATTTAAACATGTCTAAAATGCAATACATTCCTCGGTAATATTTTAAAACTTATCACAATACTACATTAATTTATTATATTTAAAAACTTAAACCTTCATCGAAAAAAATGAATTTCATTCAAATGACGGCATTGAAATATAAATTGCCTGGTTTAAACATCTCTAAAATGCGATACATTCCTCGGTAATAGTTTTATAATTGTCATAATACTACGATAATTTATTATATTTGAAAACTTCATCGAAAACAACTGAAATTCATTCAAATGACGTCATAGAAAAAATAAAACGCCTGGCTCACTCTATAAAAGCAGCATTTCATTCATAAATAATTTCCCATTCATGTCATTCATCACAATACTATAATAATTTACTTTACTTAAAAATTAAGACCATGGAACTACAAGTAATTAAACTCTGTGCTTAAAACTTCATCGAAAAAAATCGTCCTTCTCTTTGTAAAATCAATGTATATTTCATTCATATCAGTTATGCAGACTCCATGAACTAAATGATTTTGTGTTAAAGAAACACAGCAATTCTAATACAGCTTATTCTACATATTTTGCTGTTTACATTTTACAGAGGGGAAAAATAAGCTTCGTTGTAGAAATAATCAAATTTGGATGAGCATTTAAACTCAAATATATTGTAATTGCGTTATTTCAGTATGTATATGCACAGAATGTAAACAAAAATAAAGTGGTTTTGGGGCAGATACAACACTCAATATGAATAAAAAAGAACTTTATAAATCACGATTTTGAGACAAGATGGATGACATATATCATTTTGAAGTGGGTTATGTGATCTTTTCATATCATGGTCACGTGATCGCTTCATATAAGAGGTGTAATTATTATTTTAATTTTTATTTAAAAAACTACTGAATATACTTCGCTGAATTTTTTTTTATATATTTTATGGAAAAATTTGAATTTTACCAAAAATTTTCGAAGCAATTTGTGAATTTTAAATCCGCTTAAAAAATGTTTTAAAAATTAGGTCCTATAGGGCTCAATGTATTTCATTTTTTCAACCCAGGTTCAATCCAAAACTAATTGGGTGATATTATTCATTTATATTCCCATAGGTCCTACAGACCGTCTGAATAACATACTAAAATTTCATTTTGATTAAGTCATTTTTACGGCAGTTATCGTGCTTACGGACTGACAGACAGACAGACAGAATGAACAAAGTCATAAACACTTTTCAACTTTGTTGTAAAGTGTTAACAAGAAAGATCAATCATGCATAAACATTGATTATGAAACACTTTCCTACTGAAATGTAATTTCATTTAAAAATTTCTAAAATGTGATACATTCAGTGGTGATATCTTTTACATTATCACAGTACTACAGTAATTTATTATACTTAAATATTTAAAACTGTATCGAAATATAAATCATCTGATTCTTTATGCGAAATCAATGAATATTTCATTCATATGACTTGTATTCCAGACTCCAGAGATAAATAATTTTGTGTGAAAAAAATTCAGCAATTCTTATGTAATTCATCTTACAATCGCTTGAGATATTTGCATTCTGCATATGTTAAAATTAGGCTTCGTTGAAGAAATAATAAAAGTTTAGGGATCATTTAAAAACACAACTATTGTAATTGCTTAGGCACGGAATTTAGATACACAGATAATACACAGATACACAGATAATACATGTGTGTATGTGTATGTACTCAAAGTATTGGAATCGTGCCGAAGATCGGAACTCGAATTTTCAAAGGATCTACACGTTTTGGGACTTCTAGAACACGAAAAAACTATTTTTAGGAAGACGTCTGTGTGAGTAAGGGTGTATCTGTGTAGGTTTCTGTGTGTCTGTGAGGATATTACATCCAGTCTAATTGAAAAACTAATGGACCGAATTTCATACAATTTGGTAGGTATGTTTTTGTGGGAAATCCTGATGTTCATTAGATTATAGTACGATTCGTAATAAAAGAATCTGCCTTCTTTGCGAAATGACCGCAGAAATTGCCTTTATCCACTCCAGCTAAAAACTAATGGAACAAATTTAATAAAATTTGGTGTATAATACTTCAATAACCTACAAGTGATTTATATACCAAATTTAACAAAATTTTGTATATAAATCATTTGTAGGTTATTCTAGTACGATTCGGGAAAAAGGAACGGGCTATTTTTGCGAAATGGCCCGCAAAAATCGTTATATATAGAAATAAAAGACTACGTGTGCTCAATTATATCAATTAAATTCCTATGTTATACGTGATTTTTGACTATAAAAGGAATAAGACTAACCCCATTACTCTAGGACTAGCCGTTCTTGAGATATTCTAGTTTTTTCGCGTTTTCGCTACGCCACCTTTGACAATAAGTCCAGCTATTAAATGAGAACCAAATTTAAGTTTAACGTGTAAATTCAATGTTATTTAAAATACTTATGGTTGTTATTTTGTGCAGATAAACTCAAATTATTATTGAATAAATAAAGAGAACGAATATGAGTCTGCAGGGAAAGACATGTGCTGTCCACATCAGAATTTTTTACAATATTACAACAATGATTTATAGAAGTGAACGGGATTATTTTCAGGCCATTTCGAAAAAAAATGTATGATCTATATTTAAAGATCCATCAAATTTTTGTCGAATAAAATGTTCAACAAATTTAAGCTGTGTACCAAATTTTAATTCTCTAGGACGTTGGAAAGTGCATTAAAAATGCCATCAAATAAGTATATCATGAAGAGTTATATAAAATTTTACAAAAATGAAAAATTGTTATCTACCAAATTTATTTTAAAGTCTGAAGCTTCTTCCTTATGCAAAACGTTTAAATAAATGGAAAGATATTTATTATATAATATATCTATCTTTTCTTTCTGGAAGGTATCCCAAAGTCAGAATTTAATTGAATTTGTTTTTTTCCCTATATTAAATAATTTTTAATTCAAAAACTACTTAACATATTTCACTGAATTTTTTTTATATAAATTCTATGGGATAATGTGAATATTTCCTAAAAATTTGAAGCAATTCGTGAATTTTAAATTTACTTAAAAAATGTTTGAAAAATTAGGTCCCATAGGGTTCAATG
This sequence comes from Amaurobius ferox, assembly GCA_951213105.1. NCBI lineage: Eukaryota > Metazoa > Arthropoda > Arachnida > Araneae > Amaurobiidae > Amaurobius > Amaurobius ferox. The sequence goes on along the minus strand of OX578148.1, from coordinate 55,443,823 downwards.
TATTTCATTTTTTCAACCTGGGTTAAAAAAAAAACTAATTGGGTGATATTATTTATTTATATTCCCATAGGTCCTACAGACCGTCTGAACAACATAATAAAATTTCATTTTGATAAAGTCATTTTTACGGCAGTTATCGTGCTAACGGACAGACAGACTGTCAGACAGACAGAATGAACAAAGTCATAAACACTTTTCAACTTTGTTGTAAAGTGTTAAAAAATCCTTTTCAGTAGTATAAATTTTAATTTTTCTTTGTTTATATTAAAATAAATTTTTTTTTGTTTATATTCTCTTTGAAATTTGAGAATATAAGTTTGCTTTTATATAATTTAAAGGTGAAATAACTTTTTCTATCTTCAAATAATGACAATTTTAAAAATGATTTTTTCATTACTAAATTTGTTCATTACCCTGCACAAGTGCTATATATTTCTGTATTATTTTAAATAAAGTATTAACGAGCTTTGACTTTAATTTTCTTTTATCAAATACAACTTTTAACCGAGGTTATTTAAAAATGAATGGTTTCACTTTTACTAAACTAAAAAATTAGCAAATTTTGCCCCAGTTACCAAACAGACATCAAATAAAAATTAGCTAGGGTTTAAACCAAACCTGAAAGAGGATTTAGAAGTGGAAACTGTTTTGTTCAATTCAATCTAATAGCGCACAAAGTTTCTTTAAAATGAAAATATATTATCTGTATTCAAACATGTTATACAGGTATTTCCCTTCCAAGAATTTGTTCAAAACTGATCTTGTGTGTTCACCTGTGTCACCCAAAGCGTTTCAGAAATTGTAGTCTTAATTTGGACAAAAAAAATTTACCTGTTTAGTGCTGTTTTTTTTTTAACTTATTATTGAACTGTACTGCTGATTAGCATGATTCAAGTGGTTCTAATAAATTTTGATTGAAAAGGGCAAATAAAAAATAGAAACAGATTCTTAAATGCTGTTAATATCAAAATCACTTCAAAATCACTAAAATTCTCATCAAAGAATGCTTATTACATCCTTTCTAACTATTTAATATAAAGTTATACATTATGCGGATCAAGAAAAAAATATAAAATAAAGTTTTAAAGGATGAAATTGTGCCTTTATTGGATTTTCTTATGGTATGACAGCCTTAAGAGATTTATCGTGTTATATATAGTCCCTAAAGGTAACTATTGAAGATCACCCGGCAATCAAACTTAAATGCGTAGCAACTTTGCTTTAATTAACCAAAGTTCATGCCCGGATTCTTTTTAGCTTATGCAAAAAATTCTAAATTTTCAATAGAATGTTATTATTTCTTTAAATTTTTAACTTTGTGTCTGATTTAATAGCGTTGCAAGAAAATAATTCATGGCATTGGTAGTCAAAGAGTTTATTAAACAGTCCCCCAAATATCTTTTGTTTGAATTTCAATTTGTTTTTGTGGTCGTATGACATCCTCCTTGGTGACCCTACTAGATTGGTCTCCTGGAAAGTAAATAAGACGTTCATGGACAAGACCATGAAAATTCTTACATGCATCAATGGCATCAATGGAATGTGTTCATTTTCATTACATCGCAAATTGACTGTTATCGAATTATATTTGTGATCTTTTTTTTCTGGATTTTAAGTTATTGAAACTTGCTTCGATAAATCAAATTTTAATGGGTAATACTGCGTAATACATTAGAATTATCAAGAAAACCTAGGAAAATTAGGTATGTTTGAAGCTGGATTTGGCCAGACACATTGCATATGGTTAAAACCAAGAAAAACATATAAACCATTTATCATCATCATTCATCGTGCCTAGTGGCACATAAGGCCTTCAACATATATCGCCATTATGGTCGATTCTGTGTCGCAGTCCTTTCTTCTGATCAGCTCACCCATCCCATCAAATTCCTCTCTTGTTCTACCAGTCTCCTCCAAGTTAGCTTGGGTCGACCCCGACATCTTTCCTTCAGTAATATTTTTCCTGTTGTAAGTGCCACAGCAGGGATATTATGCTGCGGCATTCCATTTTCATCTACGGCTTTTTATTTCCCTCTCAATTGCTTCCTGTCCTGTACTCTTGTAGAGTTCAGTGTTAGTATTAACATAAGGTCAAAATAGTAACAAAATTTTCTTTAGACATTTTGTCTGCCAGGCATTCAACTCGTTGCATTGGCCCTTTGTTAATTTCCATGTTTCGGCTCCGTAAATTAACACGCTCCGCACTGAGGAATTAAAAAGTTTGATTTTGGTTTTTAAATTAAGGTTAATAACTCTCTATTTTATTTAGTTTTTAAAACAATTCTGAGCTTTTGCAATTCTTAATTTGATTTTTCATCTGTTCCACCCTTCTTCTTCACCAGCATATCAAGGTTCCTAAGACATATCAAGAAAGATGTAATAGCTTACCTTAGGAAGGTATTTACATCTTCAATGGATTCGTCTTCCAATGCTACATTTTCATAAGTCTTAATTAATTCTTAAGACTTCTGTTTTACTTTTATTCATTCGTAAACCAGTAGTTTTAGCAAATTTATTAAGGCCGTTAGTTTTCTGTTGTAGATCATAAAAAAAACTTTTATACATCATCGAAAAGATAAGTTTGAAAATGACACCATTTTGCTTAAATTCAATACATTTATGTATAAATAAAAATAAATTTGATAAAGACAGCATGGTCACAGGGTAAGTAAATTTATTGAATAATTTTCCCACGCTACATATAACTGTGTGCAGAGTATAGTAGATGGAAAGAGAAATACGGAGTGAAATAAAAGAAAATGAAGCCAGATTCGAATTTTAGGTCCGGAATATACACAATGACTGAACCTAGGCTGGCTCCACACAAGGAATTAAGGGGATCCAAAAGTAGTAAACATTCAAAAGATCGATTTTACGTGCTATAGATCAAAATAGTAAAGCAAATTCTGACGATTACAAAATCATATAATGTATATACTTTTCATCTCTTGAAAATAAGCATGTAAAGCTCAAGGACATGTAAGCGTTCATTCGAAGGATCGTCCAAAGAGCTTTTTCTCAAAATGATTATTACCCCTTTTGATACATATTATGTAAATTCTATAGCATCTGATCTCCATTCATGAAATTTTGTGAGATAATAAAATTTATAATTGTCCGTCTAGTGAGCCTAAACATTTTTAACACTTTACAACATAGTTAAAAAGTGTTGATGACTTTGGTCATTCTGTCTGTCTGACCGTTAGCACGATAACTGCCGTAAAGGTGACATTAAGAAAACGAAATTTTAGTATGTTGTTCAGACTGTCTGTGGGACCTATGGGAATATAAATGAATAATAGCACCCAATTAGTTTTGAACTGAATCCGGGTTGAGGAAATGAAATACATTGAACCCCTATAGGACCTCATATTTTATGTGGATTTAAAATTCACAGTTGGTTCGAAAGTTTTAGGAAATCTATAAATTATCCCACAAAAAATATGAAAAAAATTTCAGCAAAACATATTCGGTAATTTTTTAAAATACAAATTCAAATAATAATTACACTCATATTATGTGTAGAGATCAAGTGACCCACTTCAAAAGAAAATATGGTGTCCATCTTGTGTCAAAATCGTGATATTTAAAGTTCTTTTCAATTTATATTTAGTATTGTATCCGTCCTGAAACCGATTTATTTTTGCTTAATTTCTGTGCATCTATATTTTGAAACAACGCAATTAAAATATATTTCAGTTTAAATGATGTCATCCATCTTGTGTTAAAATTGTGATTTTTAAAGTTATTTTTCATTTATATTTGGCGGCGTCCTAAAACCGCTTTATTTTTGCTTAAATTTTGCGCATCTACGTTCTGAAACAACGTAATTTCAATATATTTGAGTTTAAATGATCATCAAATTTTGATTATTTCTACAAGGATGCCTAATTTTCACTTATGGAGAATGTAAACATCAAAAGATGTAGGATGAGTTGTATAAGAATTGCTGCATTTATTTAACGCTAAATTATTTAGCTCTGGAGTCTGCAATATAGCTGATATGGATGAAACATTCATTGATTTTACATAGAGAAGCAGACGATTTTTTCAATAAAGTTTTATACATAGATTTAAACTACTTGTACTTCCATGGTTTTAAGTTTTAAATAAAATATGTTATTGTAGTATTGTGATGAATGAAGGGAATGGAAAAATGTTTATGAAAGAAATGCTGCTTTTATATAGAGAGCCAGACGATTTATATTTCGATCACGTCATTTGAATAAAGTTCACTTGTTTTCGATGAAGTTTTCGAATGTAATAAATTATTGTAGTATTGTGAAAATTTTAAAAATATTACCGATGAATGTATCGTATTTTAGAGATGTTTAAACCAGGCAAATTATACTTCATTGACGACATTTGAATTGAGTTCATATTTTTTCGATGAAGTTTTAAGCTTTGAAATATAATAAATTTTTAATAAGTTGATAATTTTAGCAAGAAAGATCAATCATGCTTAAAGCATTGATTATGAAACACTTTCCAACTTCAATGCAATTTTATTTAAAAAAGTCTAAAATGCAATACATTCCTCGGTAATATTTTAAAACTTATCACAATACTACATTAATTTATTATATTTGAAAACTTAAACCTTCATTGAAAAAATGAACTTCATTCAAATGACGGCATTGAAATATAAATTGCCTGGTTTAAATATCTCTAAAATGCGATACATTCCACGGTAATATTTTTAAAACTATCATAATACTACGATAATTTATTATATTTGAAAACTTCATCGAAAACAACTGAAATGAATTCAAATGACGTCATAGAAAAAATAACACGCCTGTATCTCTCTATAAAAACAGCATTTCATTCATAACTTTCTCCCATTCATTTCATTCATCACAATACTATAATAATTTATTTTATTTAAAAATTAAGACCATGGAGCTACAAGTAATTAAACTCTATGCTTAAAACTTCATCAAAAGAAATCGTCCTTCTTTTTGTAAAATCAATTAATATTTCATTCATATCAGCCATGCAGACTCCATGAACTAAATTATTTTGTGTTAAATAAATGCAGCAATTCTTATACAACTCATCCTACATCTTTTGATGTTTACATTCTCCATAAGTGAAAATTAGGCATCCTTGTAGAAATAATCAAAATTTGATGATCATTTAAACTCAAATATATTGCTGAATTTTTTTTATATATTTTATGAAACAATTTGAATATTACCTAAAATTTTCGAAGCAATTTGTGAATTTTAAATCTGCTTAAAAAATGTTTGAAAAATTAGGTCCCATAGGGCTCAATGTATTTCATTTTTTCAACCTGGGTTCAATCCAAAACTAATTGTGTGATATTATTCATTTATATTCCCATAGGTCCTACAAACCGTCTGAACAACTTGCTAAAATTTCATTTTGATTAAGTCATTTTTACGGCAGTTATCATGCTAACGGACAGACAGACAGACAGACAAAATGAACAAAGTCATAAACACTTTTCAACCTTGTTGTAAAGTGTTAAAAATCAGTATATTACCGAGGAATGTATAGCATTTTAGAGATGTTTAAATAAAATTGCATTGCACTTGGAAAATGTTTCATTATCAATGCTTTATGCATGATTGATCTTTTTTGTTTTAATTAAGTTGATTGTTTCTTTTAAAAAGCGTATGCGAGTCCTTCAGTTATTACGGAGGCCCATATTTCCAAACAGGTATGCATTTTTGGAATCATGAAACTTTTAGCAGTATAGGTTCTCTAGATACACAATAATAATTTATAGCTTTTATTTCTGAAAGAAACATTACATTGTACACGAAATGGTCTAGAGGTTCCTCAAATTTCAGATTATGCATATTTCATTATGCAGTTACAAATTTTCACTAATCCTAATTCAAATGATAGTATCCATTGAAAATAGTATTTCTTTTCTAAATGTTGAAAACTTGGATATCCTATAGATATATGTAGTATTTCTTCTTAAATTTCAAGACAAAAAATTTAATTCTCTAGGGGTCATGCGTACGAGGGGAGATATGTACTTATAGTATATAATATGTATATTTATAGTATAATTATATAATAAGATATATATTAAGGTAGATTAGATAGTTTTGCCAAAAATCAATTAAAGAAATTTTATAAAAAAAATTTAGATATGAATACGGAAAAGGAATTTTAATAATTACTCGTGCAGATGTAAACATTTTGGCGTGATGGTTAGCAGTTTCATTTCCAAGATTATCTGTTTGAGTTCTGATCCAAGAAATATGTAATAATGTTTAGAATTAATAATTTTATTTTTAATATAATGTAATTTATTTGAGATAAATTGAAGAGAAGAAATGGAGGAGAGGCTGTCAGAATAAATACTGGCATTTTGGTTATTTTCAGTAGCCCAATCAACAGCATATTCAATATCAGAAATTTCAGCCTGAAAAACTGTATTCTTTGCTACAAATCTGTAGGCAAAGACATCATCCAATATATCGTATTTAAAATACAAATGGCAAAACCAACATTTGCATCATCTGCGCATAAAATGTTATTGGGATAGAAAACGCGAGCATTTTGTTCTCGGGCTAAATCTCTTTGAACGTCATTGAATAATGTATGCCCGGCACAATTCAAAATCGCCTTGCAAGTTGTTTACGTCTGGATATTGCCACTTCGAAATTAACAATTTCCTCTTTTTGTAAAATGCGATAGCATAATGTGTTTTCCCACTCCTCTCAAAGCCCTTCTTGAACCGTGTCGTCATGAATGACGAAATCTTATCTCACTGACGTCAAACTTTAAACACTTTAATTCGTTGTCGAGTTGAACAGTCCAATCTTATATTAATGAATCTTGCGCGGGTATATTGTCACCCTTATACATCCAATTCCAGGATCGTAAATCAGGTCATACGTTAGTCAAATTTTGGCATAATTCACACGAAAATACCAGTATTTCATATTTAGCAAACTGTTAGATGGAAAATCACTAAATTTTAATATTTTCGTAGTCCTTAACAGCGATGCAAGAATTAATGACAGTCGTATCAGTTTGCTTAGAAACTCAATTCATTTTCTGATCATTGATCATTTGAGCAACATTATTTTGTTTTATTAAGTTAATTGGGAATAATATTATCAATTCATTCTTCTGATGTTGATAACAATATATTTTGTTTTAATGTTTTATATCTGTTTCCATTTCATCCAGTATAATAATATTTATAATTAATTCATTTCTTACCATATATGTAATTTACGTTTAAATTGTGTTTGATATTAATGAATTCAGTAAAATATTATTTATCCTTTAAATTTTTTAATATTTTTAGTGTTTTAATGCACCACCTTATATAATGAACCTATTTTACGCAGTTACTTTTATTTTATGTACTTTTATGTGTTGCTTTGTTGTACTATTTTTAATATTATTATTTTTTTAAAGTGTTTTCATTTCATTGTTACTCGTTGCATATTAATTTTAAAGTAGACAGGGAAAATCATTCTATTTCAAATGATATTATTGTATATGCCGCTTTTTTTATTGAATTTTCTCAAATATTTTCCTTATGTAAAGTATAATTATTTTAAAATCCGTAAAGAGATAAGTACCAGTCTTAAAAATTAGAAATAAATTACTAAAATTCAGGTATTAAATTTTGGCTCACTATTGGATGTCCTAAACCAGGGGTGCATGACTTCATTAGTATTACGGGCCTCATTGTAAAGAACGACTGTATCGTGAGCAACATGTATTGGTTTGAAGAGGGTGATGTATTGAGTGAGAAAAAACTAACAATAATAATATTTTTTTTCAGGGGGAACTATTTGTTAAACATTTATAATATATACACTTTCTTTCGTTTATAATACTTTTGTAGGAGTTTATCATCTTTAAGCAGTGCTCAAAATATCCCTCATATTCTCATTTTTTTTTAATTAGCACGCAAATTTGGTTCATAATTGAAAAAATTTTCTCACACACAAATGTGCTTTCAGAGGTACTTAACATTTTCTGAGCAGCCGCTATTAAATGTTGAAACTTACTGTTGACCATGCTTCTATAAAAATAAACTAAACTAAACGCTTTAAATTTTGATTTGTATATCGTTAAACATTGAGAGTTAATTGCCTCCATCTGAATGTCTGAGGTTCATTTATACAATTTTTGCTTTTGATTTCACTGATATTTTTATATTTACCTTTCAGAAAATTTAACCCACGAAAAATAGTTTTTCTAGTTCAATATTAGTAGCCACCATATTTTATCAGGCCAATTAGACAGAACCCGTGGACTATATGTTGTGTACCTTTGCCCTACATGCTTCTTTACAGAATTTACACCATAATACCCTTGGATGTACACTGTTAAATTACTTTTAATATATAACATTAATGAAAGTTAGTAAGTATCAGTAATTGTATTTTCATGTTGTTTGCTACTTTTATAGACTTTTTTTGTGTAGTCATTGGGCTGTTTGTATGCATAATATATGTACATAATTTAATGTATGCATATGATGGTGGTTTTTTATGCTTAATGTATGTATATAAGGTATTTTTAAAAACTCGTATGTTATCAACATCAACACAGGGTCATCTTTGTTACCAGTCCAGTTATAGACTCGAAACAAATTACCATCCATCACAACATGCATAACTACATTTAATATAAACAGGAAAGATCAACCATGCTTAAAGCATTGATTATGAAACACTTTCCAACTTCAATGCAATTTTATTTAAACAAGTCTAAAATGCAATACATTCCTCGGTAATATTTTAAAACTTATCACAATACTACATTAATTTGTTATATTTGAAAACTTAAACCTTCATCGAAAAAAATGAACTTAATTCAAATGACGACATTGAAATATAAATTGCTTGGATTAAACGCGATAAGGCAGAAGGTATGCCGATTCAGAACATTCAGAAGTAATCTCTTATGCCACACGCCAAACGTCGTTTTATCGCCAGTTCTGGTTTATTCTGGCTACACCTGCAATTGGAGGGGAAAGACGAATTGTTTAATAAAGAATATTGTTCATAATTTGATTGCATATCAGATTGCGTATAAGAATGTCGTTAGATACATTTGTATCAGATTACTTAAAAGATTATTATTTGTAACAGATTATCTTGAAGATTGTTTAGAAGATTATTTGTATCAGATTATTAGGGAACATGTTAGGAAACTTATCAAAGTGTACAGTAATATTTCAAATACTGGTTTGATTATAACAATCCGACTAATGTGGCTTTCAAATAGCACTATTAAATACATGTATTTAAGAACTTTGTGTGTATTGCATACGGATTGTTTGAAATTAGTTAAAGAGATGACACACATACATATAATTTATTCGACACACATACATATAATTTATTATTTGAATAAAACGATTCTAAGATTTCGTAGAAAATATATGTGTAGAATCCGTATAATATTCAATTCTTATATAGTACAAGAATCCGTAACGAAATTTGAAGATTATTTGAAAGGAGGAAATATTTGTCATTTTAAAAATGCAAAATTTGTAACATTTTAAGGAAATTTGCTTGACATTTTTCAGTTTGTGGGAGCAATGTTGCTTTTCCGACACACGTAGGATAATGCAGCGTTTTTCAAGATGTGTTTGTTCTGCGGAACCCTTAGGATTCTACGACGTGATAGTTTCAAGTAAATTTTCTTAAAAATTTAAAAACGGGTAAAATTTTAATGCTTTTATACTTTTAAATTATTTTAATTTTAAATATTTTATTATTAAATTGAAGAATTTTAAATGTTATTGGAAAATAAATTAAAATATTTTCTAATTTAAATATGGTAAACAAATATCAAAATTAATTGCACTTTGCATTTAAAAATACTCTGGCCAATTACATTTCCAGCAACTTACGTACGTGTAATCGTTCATTCAAATTAGAAATATATTTTACAATTATTTTTACGTCTAAGTTTGGCAAAATTGAAATTTTTAATACAAAAAATTATAAAAATATGAAAAAGCCTTTATGCAATGGAAAGTGATGTGTACACTTCAGTTTCGAAATAACTTTTAAGTATTTCTATACTTTTTAGCACACTTATTTCATACAGTCATATGAATTATTAGAAAAACCAGACGTTACATATTCAGACCAGGAAATCCTTAGTGAACCCTCCGGAATTCAATGTTTAATCTACATCAGTCTTCATCTAAGCTGTACCTAAAGCAAAATCTGAAAAACAGATGTTGAAATGAAAATATAATTTTTTGAATGGGAAGTAACATCTCGCTCCCGAATAAGAAGTGGAAATCCTTCATGAACCCTACCCTCCTCCGTGATTTTATGCTGCATCCATATTAGCCACTATATCTTTCTAAACATCTAAATCCTACAAAATAGATGCTTTAAAAAAATTCGTTAAAAACAATGGCAAATTGTAAAATTTTCCCACCAAAATCTGCATTTCAAAATTATTTAGAGTAAAATTACATTATTATTTTTTGTACACATATGAGATAAATTGTCTATGACTTACAGTTTTAAGTGGGTTGCGAACAATATACATTTGCACTCAGTTTTATCTGCCACAGAAATAGATCTAATGTAACAATTATAGATATGAAGGACTCTAAATAAACTTTAATTGTTGTATACCGATTTAAAGGTAGATTTATGTAGAATGTAAAATCTCACTAATTTGATATTTATAGATTTTTTTTTGAAAAATATACACACATATATATATATATATATAGGTGTATATTTATATATATATGTGTATTTGAAAAATATACATATATATATATATATATGTATATTTTTCAAATATTTTCATATATATATATATATATATATATATATATATATATATATATATATATACATAAATATATATATATATATATATATATATATATATATATATATATATATATAGTGTGACCAGAAGAAAACGCACCAAAAGTAAAAAAACGGGTGAAAAAATATGTTTTATTCCAATTACAGAAAAAAAGATATATATTGTAAATTTATGAAATCACAAGTTCGATATGTCTGCCATCACCTGCAATGGCATTTGGTTGTCAGTATTGTTTATTCCCAAAGTTTGAACGATTTATGTACAGTGGTTTTCGAGATATTACAGTTCTTTATTGGGGCGCTTATTTCTGGTCACCCTGTATATATAATATATATAATATATAATATATCACGATTTTAGCAATCCTGGCTTCCCTTCCCATATCCACTTTCTTCTTTGAACATGCCACGCTCTTGTTTGTCTCATACATGGTGACCTGGGTTTTTAGCACTTTCCAACATATAGTTGAAAAGTGTTTATGATTTTGTTCATGCTGTCTGCCCGTTCGCACGATAACTGCTGTGAAAATAACTTTATCAAAATGAAATTGTAGTACGTTGTTGAGACGGTGTGTAACACATGGAAATGTAAACGAATAATATCAACCAATTAGTTTTGGATTAAACCATGGTTGAAAAAGTGAAATAGATTGAACCTACGGGACCTAATTTTTCAAAAATTTTGTAGACGTAGTTAAATTTAAGAAATTGCTTCGAAAATGTAAGGAAATATTTAAATTCTCCTGTAAAATATATAAAAAATCTGATGTGGGCAGCACATGACTTTCCTTATGAAATGCAATGAATTTACTACTTTTTCTATAAAAAAATAGGTTATTCTTATAGTCGATACTTAAGTTATTTTCAAGATATTAAATTTTTGTCAATTAGTCGTCATTTTCATTAATTTAACGTCATTTTTATCCATTTGGAGAGATTTTCGTCAATTTTGCAGCATTTTAAAAGTCGCCAAGTTGACGGCATTCCACAAAATTTGTCGCAAAAATCTCAGCAAGCGGCATGGACGGAGAAATAAGTTATTCTTATAACATATAAATGACTATTGGTGTTCAAATGCAAAAGTATTATTCAAAGTATCTTTTTCGTGAATGGGACGAGCTAGATGCACGAGAATGATGTCACCAAGTGTATCGTATGATATTACATATGAAAAGTGAACATGTTTCTCAACAGTTTTTTTTTAAATTCATGGAAGTTTTGATAAATTCATTTGAAAATATCTACAATATCTCGAGAACGGTTCATGCTAGCGTTCTAAAGTCTATGTCAATCGTTTTCTAAGGAAACATTACATAAGAAATGTCTATTTGCGTGACTTTAATAAAGGTTTTGATTTTTTGGTGATTTTTTCCAAATTTCACTTGAAAATTTAGGGGGTTCTGAACATTCGATTGTGTCTAAAAGCAATAGACTTCCAGTATTCACAAATTGTAATTTTTGTACTAAATTTGATTCAAATTCCTCCATTCGTTCGTGGGATATCGTCTGCACACACACACACACACACACACACATACATGCACACATACACATGCACACACACACCACACACACACACAGACATCACCTCAAAAATATTTGATTCTTGATCAGGGAAACGTGCTTTCCCGTTGAAAACTTGAATTCGAATTTTCGACCCCGTCTCAATACTTTCCTTATACATTATGTATATAGGGAAAGCAAAAATATTTCAGCAAAATATGCTCGGTAGTTTTTTAAATAAAAATAAAAATAATAATTTTAAACGTATCTTTTGAGATTTATTTACTGTCAGAAGGTTTGCCATTTTCATTCTCTTTACAGTAAAGATTTACGCGCTATAGTTGTATTAATTGGATCCACGGTACCGATTTTTCAAAATTTTTATTCGGATTTTGGAAAAAAAAAATTAAATTTTTATTTGAGGTGTCAAAAAATCACTGAAAAACTATGATCAAAACCAGTGACGTAGTCATAGAGGGGTTCTGGTGGGTCCGGACCCCCCCTTCCCCGAAATGGAATTTTTGGATACGTCCTTGCCTGTACTCTCGTATTTTCTCGTTCAATTGTGATCCAGTATCAATTTAGTCAAGTTTTAGTCAAGTTTAGTTATTTTTCTAAATTATATTTTAGTTATTTAAAGCTTTTTTGGAGGTTTAAAAGATCACTATACTTTGCCCCCCCCCCCCCCGAAATGAAATTTCTGGGTACGTACGTCCTTGATCAAAACTCATAAACATTTTTGATACGATCAAAAGCTATTGAATGATGATAGTGAATGATCGTATAGACGTAACAGTGAGTAACGTATACAGGTGTTTTGGTACGAAATAGCTATATGCATAGTAAGGTCATGCATTGGTAAATCGATACAAATACACAGTAGATGTGCTCATCATAAATTCGCAGTAATTGCATAATTGAAATAGTGTTTCGTGGTGCAAACAAGCATACCATAATTCGATTCTTCCTGGATCTGGCTGATTGAACTTTTATCATCTCATATGATGGCCGAAATTCTATAGCTAGAGCGAGTCTGAGCAAAAACTACGGGGGAGAGGGGTGGGGGTGTTCGTGAAATGCCAAAATATTCCATAGAAAAATGTGTCTGTACATTAATTCGAAGTAAGGCCTTGGATTGTCAGTGTAGGGGGGGGGGGTGCAGCCTTTAGTTTAACTGTCCGCAAGGCAGTAGACATAGGTTCGATTTTCGGTTTCCGCTGATTCATTAATGTGAAAATGAGTTTCAATACTTTACATTCTAATAGTGATTCTGCATTATCTAACATAAATGATGAGATGAATATAATAATAGAATTGTGTTCCAAACTGAGTACATAAAATAATATATAAAATCATACAACATTTTTACTTTCGTAGAAATTTTGAAAAAAAGGATATTACACAGAGAGAATATTTGTACAGAGAATATTGTAAAGAGAGAAAGTACTGGTTTAACGACAAAGCACGATTAAGATTTTATGCATATAAGAACTTCTGAGCCTATTACAAACACTTTTAGAAATATGTTGTTCCTCTTTCTCTGTCTCTCTCCCTCCCGGTGTGTGTATGTGTGTGTGCACGATAACTAACGAAATAATACTCATAGCTTTATAAAATTTTCTGTGTGGTTACATTGAGGGAAAATCTAGACCAAGATACAATTTTTAGTAAATCTCACAATTTATATTCGAATTGTTTGAAATTTCATAGCATTATTTCTTATGAGAAACGATTTTCGGATTTTATGGGCATCTATTCTACACTATTTTCGGTAAAATTACTGAACCAATTAATTTTTTATGCATTTTTGTGAAGGGCTTGCTTTCGTCTCATATATTTGATTGGTTTTAATACATTACGAGTGTCATTTAATAAGAATGAATCATTTCTCGTATTGTCTCGTATTGGAATCATGCCGAAAATCGCAACTCGAGTTTTAGACGGATCTACAAGTATTGGGACCTCTAGAACACGAAACATCTATTTTTGACGTCTTTTGTGTATGTATCTGTCTGTGTGTATGCTGTGTATCTATATGTGTGTGAGTGTGTGTATCTGTCTGTGGAATGAATGTATTCACTCTAACTCTAAAACTAATGGCCAAATTTCCTAAAATTTGGCAGATAAGCCACTTGTGTGTGACCCTACTGCTGATTAGGTTTTGGTACGATTCAGGGTAAAAGAAAAGACACTTTTATTTTGCAAAATGGTTCGCAAAAATCGTCAAAATCTGTAATAAAAAACTACGCATGCTCAAATATATCAATTAAATACTTGTTTTATACGTGATGTTTAACGATGATAGGAATAAGACCAACTCCATTACATTAGGACTAGCCGTTTTTGAGTTATTTCAGTGTTTTTTCTCATTTTCACTACGCCACCTTTGAAAATAAGTCCAGTTACCAAATGACAAATTTGAATTAAAAGCACACATTCAGTATAATTTAAAAAAGAATATGGCTTTTATATTTTATGCAATCAAACTGAATTTAATGAATTATTAAAGAAACAAATAGAACGTGAATATGTGTCTGCAGGAAAAGATATGTGCTGCCTACATCATACTTTTAGGTTTCTACACATTCTGGTTATCACAGAATACTAATAATAGTAGTGTGAGTGTGCACTGAAATAATTATGACAACATATAGTATAAGGGGTAGTATTATACATAATTTAAACAGATATGTCAGTGGTGTAAAAATAGCTTTTATTAACTGGCAAAAGGCTTCCGCGTTTCAGCCGATTGACAATTTTCTATTTTTGTCGCCAACAGCTGTTAAATCTGCGTCAAAATATCTTCTGTATCTGGAATGCAGTAGAGGGAACTCTGTTTGGGGATTTATTTACACTCTGTTGACGCGATCAAAAGTATGGTTCGTCTGAGTAATAAAATATTCTGAGTATCGCTCAATACTAGCAAACCATTTCTTCACTGGTGTGCGTGTGCGCCATTGCAATGGATTTTTATACATTTTGAGTATCATTGAGTACAAATGGATCATTTTTTGGTGATGCGTGTGTATGCGTGTATCGAAGTATTGGTGTGTGTTTACACCTTTTGAATGTCACGGAACACGAATTAATCATTTTTTCATTGATGTGTGCATATACGTGGGAGTATCTCTTTGCCCTGTTGGGTTTATTTTACCACGTTTTGAGTATCACCGAATAGGAATCAACATTTTTTCATTAATGTATACGCATGGATACTTCTCAAATGTAATGTGTTTCAACACATTTTGAGAATCACTGAATACCAATCAATATTTTTTACACTGATGTGCATGTGCATGTGCAAGCCCATACAACGGAGTGCTTTTATATTTATACGTTTTGAGTGTCACTGAATGCAAATCAACCGTTTTTATATTGATGTGTGCGCATCAGATTTTATCTATATCAAGAGACTCTGGATATTAATAAATAACAATAAATCATTTTTATTGGCATGTATGTGCTGTGCGAGTCTGTACGTGCATATGTGTGTATATGAGCATACGAGTGAACTGAAAGGATTATGAACTTTTCTCATTAACAAAATCTGCATCTAATCTTCCTATAAGTAAATTGTCCCATTCCTGACCTAAGCAATAAAATGTGTATGAATATATACGAAAGTCAATTACAGCCTCACATTCCAAATATTTTAACGATATTTTCAAATTTGAATCCCATTCGAGTAAAAGTTTCCAGAAAATATTTAAATATACACAAGAAATAAATTTGGTTATTCACACATGCATAAGTATATAAATATTTATTTTACTTCCAGTGCATTTCACTTTTATCATGTTATTATCATTTCCTCCTCTGTCTGCTGCATTTCTGAAAAACCATATTTCGTAAAAATGCAAAAGAGCGCGAAAAGCATACGTAGAGTGCTTTACGTAACACAGTCACGTAGTCTTATTCAGCATAAGTTCCTCTTTGGGTGAAAAATGGACAGTATCAATCTCAAGTTTTAAAATGTCTACGTGCTTAAATTTGCAGTATTAGAGTATAAGGTATGAAGAAATATGAAAACTATATTTCAGAGAAAATGTGTTCTATATGTATTCCGAATTTTTGACCTTCCATAGAATAGAAAAATACCTTACTCGACTTCCTTGTATATATCAGTGGTGCAGTGTCTATAGATGATAAAAATCTGAGCCTCCTCTGTTTAAAGTCCAATAAAAAAATTATATAAACTTACTTTTATTAACACTCTCCAACATAGTTGAAAAGTGTTTATGACTTTGTTCAATCTGTCCCACGATAACTGCCATAAAAATGACTTTATCAAAATGAAATTTTAGTATGTTGTTGAGACGGACATTGGGATAACTGGCAATGAGAATAAATAATATCACCCAATTAGTTTTGCATTTTACCCGGGTTGAAAAATGTAATACATTGAACCCTATGTGACATAATTTTTCAACCACTTTTTAAGCGGAGTTAAATTTCACAAAATGCTTCGAAAATTTTAGAGAATATTCAATCTATCACGTAAAATGCGTAAAACGAATTTAAGCAAAATATGTTCCATAGTTTTTTAAATAAAAATTGAAATATTAATTATACCCATATTGTAGGAAGATATCACTTGACACATTTAAAAATAAAATATGACATCCATTTTTCCCTCGTGAAAAACTCGTGAGGTTTGAACATCTTTTAAATTTATATTTACTGTTGAATCTGTCATAAAACTGCTATATCTTTGCATATTATCTGTGTAATTGAAAATCTGTCCCAATACAATTACACTATTTTTTATTTTAAATGATTACTAAACTTTGATTATTCCTACAACAAAGCCTAATTTATATAACATGCAGAATGTGAACAAATCAAGCGATTTTAATATGAGTTATATAAGAATTGCTCAACTTTTTTCACGCAAAATAGTGATATGAATGAAATATTCATTTATTTTACATAGAAAAGTAGAGGAATTATAGGGTTTTTTCAATTTCCTTTTATGAAGTTTTAAATTTCCAAGTATAATAAATAATTGTAGTACTGTAATAATATCAGTACTGGATGTATTGCATTTAGAACTGTTTACATTAAATTGCATTTCAGTTGGAAAGTATTTCATAATGAATGTCACTAATTTTATTCTTAACTGCGTAGATATATATATATGTATGTCTTTTGAAGAAAACTGTTACACTTTTCTTGATTAAAGTGTTTCATAATGAATGTGATTAATTCTATTCTTAAATATATATATATATATACATATATATATATATATATATATATATATATATATATATATTATATATATATATATACATATATATATATATATTATATATATATATATATATATATATTCAAAATGAAAAGAGGTATGGATGGAAGCAATGTACCAAAAGATGGGCGGGGGGGGATTGTGATCCCCTCACCCGGGTTAAGTAAACTTTGCGTCGCGACAACACTCCCGGAGAGCCGATACATTGCAAAATAGAATACGAATGTATCAAATTTTAAAATGAAAACCAGACATTATACACAAACAAATATAAGAGAGAATTGTTGAGATCCAGCCATATCAAAAATCACTAACAGTAAATGTTTGAAGTATGTTCAGTAGTATAAATGATCAAAACTACATAGCTTTTACTTAAAGAAGACTTTAAATATTGACATTTAATTGGACAATAATAACAAATTCTATCTCTAAAATCATTTACCTCAATGACAGTTAATATTATCATACATGTAGATGTACATCTTGTATACCGTATCATACCAGATGAAGTAAATCTTCCATACCGTATTACACAACATACCCTATTCAAGAGGTCCCATATCAGATATCACTAAGCTTTACCTGTGACTATCCAGTTTGCATATTGCCATCAGTTCTATTTAAATATAATCGATAACAATTGGTTACAGTTATTTTATAAAATTTGTAGATAATGTCACATAAAAAACACTTAGGAAAACCTTGTGAGATGGTGTTTTGTAGGAAACGAAAGTCGCATAAATATCGATCTTCCTTTTTACTGTTTATTCTCTGACTACGCATTAATTGCCCCAGTATAATATTTCTAAAAACATTTTTGTGCATACATGAGTTCCAGTAGTACAATTATATCATAAACTGGAACTCATGTATGCACAAAAATGTGTTGCCTATTGTTTTTAAACGTAATCGAATGTTCAGAACCCCCCTAAATTTTCGAGTGAAATTTTAAAAGAATCATCAAAAAGTCAAAGCCTTTAATAAAGTTACGCAAGTAGACATTTTTTATGTAATTTTTCCTTAAAAAGCGATTGACATAAACTTTAGAATAGCATGAACCGTTCTCGAGATATTGCATATTTTTCAAACAAATTTATCAAAAAATCCCATAAATTAAAAAACATATTAAATGTTGAGAAACATATTCACTTTTCATATGTAATATCATGCTTTTGTATTTGAACGCCAATAGTCATTTATGCGCTATAAGAATAACTTATTTCTTCGTCCATAACGCTTGGCGAGAATTTGGCGACGAATTTGGCGGAATGTCGTCAATTTGGCGACTTTTTTAAATGTTGTCAAATTAACAAAAATATCGCCAAATGGATAAAAATGACGCTAAATCAATGAAAATGACTCTAAATCAATGAAAATCGTCGAAAATTCAATATCTTAGAAATAATATAAGTATCTGCTATAAGAAAAACCTATTACTTTCCTTATATACATAATGTATAAGGAAAGTATTGTGACGGGGTCGAAAATTCGAATTCGAGTTTTCGACGGGAGAGCACGTTTCAAGCATCCCTGATCACGAATCAAACATTTTTGAAGTGATGTCTGTGTGTGTGTGTGTGTGTGTGTGTGTGTGTGTGTGTGTGAAAGTATGTGTGTGTGTATGTGTGTGTGTGTGTGTGTGTGTGTGTGTGTCAGTGGGCCTGTGGAGACGATAACTGACGAACGAATGGACCGATTCGAACCAAATTTGGTACAAAAATCACAATCTGTAAACACTGGAAGCCTATTGTTTTTATACGCAATCGAATGTTCAGAACCCCCCTAAATTTTCGAATGAAATTTTGAAAAAATAGTCAAAAAATCAAAACCAATAATAAAGTTACGTAAATAGACATTCCTTATGTAATTTTTCATTAGAAAACGATTGACATAAATTGTAGAACGCTAACATGAACCGTTCTCGAGATATTGCACATTTTTCAAAAAAATTATCAAAAAGTCAGATAAAATAGAAAAAAAATATTTCCTATTGAGAAACATGTTCACTTTTCATATATAATATCATGCGATAAATTGGGTGACATGATTCTCGTGGATCTAGCTCGTTCCATTCATGAAAAAAGATACTTTGAGTAATACTTTTGCATTTGAACGCCAATTTATCTGCTGTAAGAATAACTTATTTTTTCGTTCATAACGCTTGGCGAGATTTTGGCGACGAAATTGGCGGAATGTCGCCAACTTGGCGACTTTTTGAAATGTTGCCAAATTAACGAAAATCTCGCCAAATGGATAAAAATGACGCTAAATTAATGAAAATGACGACTAATTGTGGAAAATTCAATATCTAATAAGTTATATAATATATAAATATATAATAATAGTTATATAATATATGTCGAAAATTCAATATCTAATAAGTTATATATATATATAAATATATATATATATATAACTTATTTCTTTGTCCATAACGCTTGGCGAGATTTTGGCGACAAAATTGGCGGAATGTCGCCAACTTGGCGACTTTTTGAAATGTTGCCAAATTAACGAAAATCTCGCCAAATGGATAAAAATGACGATAATCAATGAAAATGACGACTAATTGTCGAAAAGTCAATATCTTGGAAAGGATATTAGTATCTACTAGAAGAAAAACCTATTTATTTTACTGTAAAAGTAATAAATTCATTTCATTATATAAGGAAAGTCATGTGTTGCCCACATCAGATTTTTTTTTCACTGTAAAAGTAGTAAATTCATTGCATTATATAAGGAAAATCATGTGTTGCTCACATCAGATTTTTTATTCTTAAGATGTCAGTTCCAAGTTAAGTAGAATGATATTAAGTTTAAAACTGCTAATATGAGATATCTACAAATATTCCAGACATTGATGGGACCAGGCGCCCATCACCAGGGAAGACGAACCACAGGGTCAGTATGAAAAAGTATTTCCACTTGATAACTAAAGTTTATTTATATTTTGATATTGGCCCTATCACAATTGGTGATTGATACATTCAGCTATTACAATTTAATAATTCCGGCACTTACAACTTGGTGACATTCCGTATTGCATTTTGGTACCGTTATTGCAATTAAAAACATAAATAATAAAGACGTACAGATCAGGAGTTGTATTTTGATAGGAAATCTAAAGAAGGAGAATGCTAGTTTAAATTTAAATATATCATTTATATATAATATTTTCGCTTCAATAATTCCATGGCTAGAAAAAACATCCCCAAACTGTGGAGTGTAAAATTGTATATAGTTTACTGTACTAATTTTTATATTTAGTTCTTTCTGGAAAATCGTATCACATATACATGAGCGATGGTGATAACATTTTAAGAACATCGCGGCAAGTGACCAGCTGAAGATTGCTGGTTCCAATGCCTGTTGATACGACAGATGCTTATAAACGTAAATGTTGTTTTAGGATAAAATATTAAGACAAACGAGGATATTTAAGACCTTTTGACAAAGAAAAACACATATTACGATAAGTACCATTTATCATTGCGATCATATTGATGGTGTGTTTCTGAGAAGAAAATATTTAAAGTTGAATGATAAATAAAGTTTTGATTCACAAAACAAAGAATCAGACGATATTTTAACATGTTTTATTGGAAATACATGAAAAAATACAAGCCAATAATACATAGAAGCATTATCACTTAATTTAGCATTAAGCTTACAGCTTAATTACAGAGGATACTATTATAACTTGCAATTATTTTCAACTGATATACATATTGTTCACCATCAATTTGCAAGTAATTTTTAAATACATTCAATTTCAGCATTTTAAAAATATATTTTACTTATCAGCATATATGAAATTACCTTTCATACCTTTAATGCCCTTATAATTGAGTTAAATCATCAATAAATAAATAAGTGGATGATTGTTTTCACAAATTAAAGCTCACCTAAATTCAACACAGCATCCAAATTAAATTATATCATTTAACTCAAAAATCATAAAAATCGTTGTAATAGTGTTAAAATCTGGGTATTCTTTATAAATTTAGAGTTTTTCAAATTTATCAAAATATTCATGGCAAGAATACTTTCTCATATACAGAATGATTCAACCTTAAAATTCAACTGTTTGAGAAATTACATGCAACCAAATTATGAGAGATTCATAGATTAATATTTAAGATTACATTTATTGAAGATTTATGATTTGAAATAATACTAACATTTGATTTACTGTGACAGACCGTACACAACGGTGGTGCTCCGCTAACCGCTGATTACATTCGATCACGATAATTTAATCTTGAACTTCGGACCATATTGATGTGGATATTGTAAACATGAGGACAATGAAACTATACATGTTAAAATATTAAGTAGGTTTTGATCTATAATTAAAAGTAAATGTTTAATGATTCTAATTTCATTGTAATTTTTACAAAAATTAATTTTTGATTGTTATTAATTCAATCTAATACATGCATAATCAGAATCATCGTTAGACATAAAATGATGATTCTGATTTCATTGAATATTCAATTGAATTGCATTTTTACGTTTTCTTACAAAAGTATAGTATAGATAATATTAAATAGTAAAAATTTCATATAAAAATATTATGGGATTACAAAGGAGATTACAAAGGGATAATGGAATTACAAAGCTCTACAAAATACAAAAAAATATATTTATATTTTCATAGCACCACATCCATCAGTATCATGGTTATTAGCACACAAATAAGTATTTATAATATTTATTTATCATTTTTAAAACGCATGTGATATTTTACGTCATAATGTATTCTATAAATGCATAAAAGTATTTCCCAATATGAACCTTGATAGATTTTAATTGCCAACTTTATAAGAACACATTAAGAATAATTTGATGAAAAAATTACAATGAAGGCACTTTGATGGATTTACAAAGCTTTGCATTTGTATCTCATCTCAGACATCAACATAGCATCAGTTGTTATCTAAGTACAATTTCTATTTAACTTTTTTAAATCACATACTACGTTTTATGTTATAGGATTATCATGATAAGCACAAACATATCTTCAAATACAAAAATTAATACACTTTAAATGCATAACTTATAGACATATCAATAGTACAGATAACATAAAACAGTAAGAACTAGAGGAATTATCAATAAAGGGATATCGGTCACTTTCATCGAATTAAAAAGATTTGCAAACAACAAAACATTATTTTTTATTTTCATCTCATCCCAATGATCAATATCGCGGTTGTTTGTACTCATGTGTTTAATTATATTTTTTACACTTTCCAACATATGTGTAAAGTGTCTATGACTTTGGTTATTCTGTCTGTCTGCCAGACCGTTCTCACGCTAACTACCGTAAAAATGACTTTATCAAAATGAAATTTTAATATGTTGTTCAGACGGTCTGTTTGACATATGGAAATGAAAATGAATAATATCCTCCAATTAGTTTTGATTTAATTCGGGTTGAAAAAATAAAGTACATTGAACTCTACAGGACATCATTTTTCAAACATTTTTAAGTGGAGTTAAAATTCACACATTACTTCGAAAATTTTAGGAAATATTCACATTATCACGTAAAATGTGTAAAAAAAAATTCAGCAAAATACGCTAGGTAGATTTTTAAATAAAAATTGAAATAATAATTATAACCATATTATATGAAGATATCACGTGACTCGTTTCAAAATAAAATATGGCATCCATATTTTACCCTTTGTGTTAAAAAAGTGATGTTTAAAGATAGTTTAAATTTATATTTAGTATTGCATCCGTAATAAAAGCGGTTTAATTTTGCATATTACCTGTGTATCTAAATTATGTGCCAACGCAATTACCATATTTTTTTATTTTCAATGATCACTAAATTTTGATTACTCCAGCAACGAATCATAATTTCTATAGCATGCAGAATATAAAAAAATCAAGCGATTGTAAGATTAGCTGTATAAAAATTGCTAATATGTTTTCACTCGAAACTATTTAGTTCTGGAGTGGAATTCCTATATAATAAAATAAGTGAAATAAGTGAAATGAATGAAATATTTATTGATTTTACATAGAGAAGCAGGCGATTTATGGTCTTTTTACTCTCCCTGTGACGCATGATAATGTATAGGGAAAGTATTGGAATCATACCAAAAATCGCAACTCGAGTTTTCGAAGGATCTACACGTTTCGGGACCCCTAGAATACAATAAAATCATTTTTAACGTGACGTCTGTGTGTATCTATGTGTCTATCTGTCTGTCTGTGTGTCTGTCTCTCTGTCAGTCTGTGTGTCTGTCTGTGCAGATTTTGTATCCACTCTAACTAAAAAACTAATTGACCGAAATTCATAAAATTTGGTAGGTGAGTCACTAGTGGGCGAATCTGGTACTAATTAGTTTTCAGTACGATTTGAGATAAGAAAACCCGCCTTTCTTTGCGAAATGGTCTGCAAAAATTGGGTGTATCCACTCTAGCTAAAAAACTAATGGACCGAATTTCACAAAATTCGGTAGATAAGTCGCTTGTGGGTCACTCGGGTGCTGATTAGATTTTAGTACAATTCGGAAAAAAATAACCTGCCGTTTTTTTGTGAAATGGCCAGCAAAAATCGTCAAAACCTAAAATAAAAATTACGCATGCACAAATATATCCATTAAATGCTTGTTTTATACATAATTTTTAACGAAGAAAAGAATAAGGCCAATCCCATTACACTAGGACTAGCCGTTCTCGAGATATTTTAGCTTTTCGCATTTACGCTGCGACACCGTTGATAAAACGTCCAGTTACCAAGTGAGAGCGAAAATTGAATTAATGCCAATTCAGTGTCATTTTAAATATTTGTGGGCGTTGTTTTGTGCATTCAAATCGCTGTGCAAGACGTTCTCTAGGTATTTTAGTTCTTTCGCATTTTTGTTATGCCGATTTTGAGTTCATTATTTAAACGTGTTATTTAGTGCAATTAAACTAAATTTAAAGAATTATTAATAAAGTAAAGAAACAATGAATTTGAGTCTGCAGGGAAAGTCATGTGCTGCCGACATCAGCTGTTTACTGACCCTGCAATACATGGCAATGTATAGGGAAAGTACTGGAATCATACCGAAAATCTCCACTCGAGTTTTTGACGTATCTACACATTTCGACTCCTCTAGAATTCGATAAAACCATTTTTAGCTTGACGTCTCTGTGCGTGTCTGTGTGTGTGTGTCTGTCTGTTAAGATTTTGTATTCACTCTAACTAAAAAACTAATTGATCGAATTTCCTAAAATTTGGTAAAGAAGTCACTTGGGTGTGACCCTGGTGCCGATTAGCTTTTGGTACGATTTGAGATAAAAGATCCCGACTTTCTAAGAAGCCCCGAGAACTAGCCGTTCTCGAGATATATTAGTTTTTTGCATTATCTCTACGCCACGTTTGAAAATAAGTCCAGTTGCCAAATGAAAAGGAAAATTGAATTAAAAGTGAAGTAAATTGAATTAAAATGAAGTGAACGTGGATATAAGTCTGCAGGGAAAGTCATGTGCTGCCAACATCAGATTTTTACTTTTTCTGCAATACATGGTAATATATAGGGAAAGTATTGGAATAATGCCGAAAATCGCAACTCGTGTTTTTCACGGATCTATACGTTTCGAGACCTCTAGGATAAGAAAATGCCATTTTTAGCGTGGCGTCTGTGTGTGTGTCTGTCGGTGCAATGTATGTATCCACTCAAACTCAAAAACTAATGGACCGAATTTCATAAAATTTGGTAGATAAGTCACTTGGGTGCGTCTCTGGTGCTGATTATTTTTGGTACGATATGGAAAGACTGAATAGTCTTTTATTGCGAAATGAACCCCAAGAATCTCATGTATCTATTCTAGCTAAAATACTAATTCACCAAATTTCACAAAATTTGATAGATAAGTTACTTGTGGAATACTCTGACGCTGACTAGATTTTGGTACGATTCGGAAAGAACAACCTCCCTTTTTTTAAGAAATGGCCCGCAAAAATTGCAAAAATTAAAAAAAAAAACAGCGTATGCTCAAATGTCTTAATTAAATGATTGTTTTATACGTAATTCTTGCTAATTAGTTTATGGTACGATTCAGAATAACAAAACCCGCCATTTTTTGCGAAATGGCTCGCAATAATAGCCTTTATCCACTGTAGCTGTAAAACTAAAATATCAAATTTTACAAAATTTGGTAAATAAGTCATTTGTGGGTTACCCTTGTGCTAATTAAATTTTGGTACAATTCAGAAAAAAATATCTGTTTTTTGTGAAATGGTCCGAAAAAATCGTCAAAATCTAAAATAAAAAAATTCGTATACTCAAAATTCAATTAAGTGCTTGTTTTATACGTAATTTTTAACGACACAAAGAATGAGACCAACTCCATTACACTTGAACCAGCTCTTCTAGAGATATTTTTATTTTTTCGCATTTTCGCTGCCCCCACCTTTGAAAACAAATCCATTTACCAAATGTGAGAGAAAATTGAATTAAAAGTACAAATTTAGTGTAATTTAAAATAATTATGGGTGTTATTTTGTGCAGCTACACTTACTTTAGTGAATTATTGAAGAAACATAGAGAACGCGAGTGAAGACATGTCTGAAGGGAAAGTAATGTGCTGCCTACATCAGATTTTGTAATATAGTTTTAAGTTTCCAAGTACAATAAATTTTTGTAGTACTGGGATAATTTAAAATATTTCAGTGCTGAATGTGTCGCATTTTAGATACATATATTTAAATAAAATTGCATTAAAGTTAATTAGTATTTCATAATGAATGCTTCATGCATGATTGGTCTTTTTTTTTACATTATTATTATCTCACCTTAAATTACATACAACATTTTACGTTATAATTTTATCTTAAAAGACACAAACGTATTTTCGAATATAAACAATAATGATCATTAAGTGCATGCTTTATAAAATAAAAATATTAATTACTGTAAAATTTGATGAACAAAAAAATTTGATGCTGGTGGGAAGATATTCCTATTCGTTTTAAAAGCTGTGTGAAATAAATAAATTGCTTGCATGTTAATGCCATCACACGAACTAAATATGTGTCACAATCAATAATACAATAATATTTCATTATTTTTAAATCCTATATCATTTTTTACATTTTTCTTAAGAGACACAGTAGATATGTGCTAAAAAATAAATATGTATGCAATTCAGAAGCACACCCCAAAATCATGTTCATCCAAATTGGTGATATCCCTATTAATTATTATCAAACTTTGGCCAAAAAATGAATGTAAAGAAATAATATACATTGCACAAAATGCTTTTAATAATATAATATTTATAAAACAAATCCCAGTTTTTATACTCCCATTTTTATTTACAAAGTACGCATTTTAGATCAATAAGTAAATTACACTTTGTCCTAAGGATAAAGAAAACTTATATAAACGTATAAATGCACTATATTATTGTGTTATTTGTGCTTTTTGGCGTTGCTCAATTTTTTTTGTATATATTTATAGTCTTTATATAGTCCGATGTTTTTATATTTTTATATAGTCAGATTTCTTTACATTTTTATATAGTCAGATTTCTGAAAGCCTTTTAAACAAAAAGAACTTTGATTTTATAGATAAAGTCTAGAATCAACATTGTAATATTTTATACAAAAGTTATATTGGAATAATGTATAGATGCATTCACACGTTTCGAATGTTTTTGAATATTCTGTAATATATACGATGAAATATCTAAATTGATTTTGAGACAGAAATTTTGAGAAATTGTACATATTTTAATGGTGAAATTAATACAAAATAAAATGCAACTCATTTACATGGTAACGCATTACATCATTTTAGACCGATTAATAATTTGCATTTCAAATGAATTAACCCAATGATCAAATATATGATATTTCCGTGATAGCTACAGGAAAAAACAGATCTAAAAAACCTTTAATTGGATTTATATGCTGACATAAATTATCTGCAGCTGACCTATCTCTTAAAGTTACTCTCCCAATATTTGGACACTCTTGACATCGAATAAAAGTCATTAATTCAAACAAGTACCTTAATAAAAACTAAAAGCAAACTATACAGAAATGAATAATTTTTATCATAAATACCGTACATGACAAATTTTAATATTTAATTACCTATTTTGTATTCAGAATATTACATGACTGTAATTAAAAGAAAATTTGCCTTGCATTGTTTTTTAACAAAGGAATAGTTTTTAGAATGCAGTATATGTGGAAACCAATTGAAATCGTTCTTTTGTAAAACAAACACTTCAAGAGAACAACAGCAGATATTTAAAAGAAGTTTCTTTGCAGATATTTAAAAGTGTTATTAATTAAAGCAATTTTAGAATACAATGTCACGTTATAATACTCTGTAGACAGAAGTCAGGGAGAACACTGTACCCAAGGTTACTATATCTATAAGGTTGCGCCACTTCAGCTCTAGCCAATGAGAGCACGTAAAGACGCAACGTCACTTGGAGTTAAATGTCAGGAGCGGCCCGGTAGACTCCAATGTTAAAGGATGCTAACAAAGTTAATTTAATCCTTTTTTTAATTTAAAATATGAAATAAATACTCAAATAACATTAATTTTACTTGAACACAATTTAAATATGCAGTACAGGGTTTTTTTGGAAGGGTACATATATAATAAAACTGTATTTCCCTTTCTGAAAAATATAAATCATCCGAAAGTTTCGTTTCGCTTTTTGAAACCAGTCAATGTTATTACAGGAGGCGATGTTATTTTTAATGAATTTTGTTTCAAATACACGAATTTACAGAAATATGTTCGGAAAGTTTTCTAAACAAGCAATCATTCTAAAATGTTCATTATACACAAATAAACATCGCGTAATTTCTTTCCAAATGCATATAAATAAAGTTATTTTCGATTATGTTATCTCTAATAATTGAAAATCAAAACAATAATTAAAACGCTAACACTAATAATTTTATGTCTTTTTAGGGGAGGGATGTACTTATGCCTAACTAGTAAACGATTTAAGTGATGCTTTTGTAGTGAAGAACTTATTGCTAAACACTTGATTTTATTAGTTTTTTTTAGATCAAACAGATAATTTATAGCAAATCGAAATTCAATGTAAACATATAAAAATATAGAAACTAATCGTTTAACACACACACTATGATATACTTTCAGAATAATAAATTAAATGTATTATAGTATATTGATTCATGATGATGAATATACGGGCAAGCTGTTTATTTTCTTAAATCGTACCCCCCCCCCTTCCATTTTTTGAATGTAATAAAATTTAATTAATAAAATGTAATGTAATAAAATTTAATTAATATAAAATGTGCGAAATTGAATCAAAACAATAATTAAAACGCTAACACTAAGAGTTTTATGTCTTTTTAGGGGGGGGGGAGGGATGTACTTATACCTAACTAGTAAACGATTTAAGCGATGTTTCTATAATGTATATGACTTTTGTTTTAAATACGCGAATTTACAAAAATATGTTCGGAAAATTTTCTAAACAAGCAATCATTCTAAAATTTTCATTATACACAAATAAACATTGCGTAATTTCTTTCTAAATGCATATAAATAAGTTATTTTCGATTATGTTATCTCTAATAATTGAAAATCAAAACAATAATTAAAACGCTAAGACTAAGAATTTTATGTCTTTTTAGGGGGGGGGGGAGGGATGTACTTATGCCTAACTAGTAAATGATTTATGTGATGCTTCTATAATTTATATGAATTTTGTTCACAATTTGCATGCACATACATGTACACAACTTGCAATCTGATTTAAAGCAGCGGTTCCCAACCTTTATCCCCTTGAAAACCCGCGCCTGTTTATATTCTTAAATCGTACCCCCCCCCCCCCCCCATTTTTTGAATGTAATAAAATTTAACTAATAAAATGTAATGTAATAAAATTTAATTAATATAAAATGTGCGAGATTAAATCCTGTTCGATTTTTCAAACATTACAAGAACATCATTAGAAAATATATAAAGATACAAATAACTTGCTGTAAAATGAAATGAATGAGTATACTGTACTTTCATCTTTTAAGATTTAAAAATCCTACATAATGGAACTTCATGAACTAAACTAATGTTTCAAGAAAGAAGTGCATTTTCCCAAATTAATATAAATTTTACAATGTTGACTACTTTGAAAGAAAATTTTTGATTAAAATTTGCATTATTCAACCTTAAAAAAAGGAATATAAATACATTTTGAAAATATAAATGCACTTTTAGTCATTAATTTCTTAATAAAAAATATCTTTGGTTTAATAAACGAATTTAAATTAGTCCTATTCTTCAATACTGAAATTTTTGCATGTATCTGAGGTTGGGAAACACGACTCTAAAATATACATTATATTACGAAAAGAACACTTACTTATTCACATAAAAAAAAGCTAGCATTGCCTGGAATTTAACATGCAAATCTTTGATTAAAATTCTAGTTGAACTTGTAAGAAGTCTTTGAAACCAATAAACACTTTAAAAATACACTTGTTTCAAACAAAAAATAAAAAACCCCGCGTGCCATCTTGTGCCGCGCTTTGCAAGTAAAGTCCAACTCCAACTGACGTCACAGATGTATTCGTGGAGGAGGAGCGGCACCCCCCTGCACTGTACCTATACCTAACAGTGAAATTTATAAAGTATATATTATGATAATCTTCTTGGTAGTTACAGAAACAAAATAACCAAATATGACAATCAATTTCTGAGCTGACATTGATCAGTTGCAGCTGAGACAAATGTAAAACTAACTACAATAAAACCTCTACAGTTATGATATCACTCACTGCAAACATTCTGAATTAGAGGGTGAATTCAGGGGTTAAAAACAAAATATACTGAAAAAAATACATTTTACTATAAAATAAGTATATACTTCATAGATAATTTTCTGAAATAGAAAACTAAAGAACTATATTTAAAAGAACAGGAACATTGTAAACATTGTAAAATAACGGTTTAATTGCTCCTTTATCAAAGATGCAGTTATTACACTAAACTGCACCGAGAAACAAGTAAAATTTGTTACTTTTAATACATTTCTCAGAAACAATAGAATCTTCTTTTAACGACCCTTAAAAGCGTTAAAATTTTTCTAACATAGTGTCACAATAAGATGGTTTGGGCAGACAACACATTGCACACATTACCTAAGCTAAAATATAAAAGCATATTGCATTAATCTCCAAAGTAGTTACATAAACATAACAAACAGCAGATAATCGATGTCTCGGCTGATTTTAGATATTTCACACAACTGTAACACTAATTAGAGTAAAGCACCCAAAGTTAAGAAACCATTGAGACCAAAAAAAAATTCCTTAATTTTCGTTTATATCAAGGTAGTAACAAAATAATGCCGAAAATAATATTTTTCGCCATATATGTTATACATAATTCGCAATTATTTTTACTGAAGGAATGAATATTAAAGGACCGCATTTAAACGAACAATTGCGATAAATTTGTTCTTTATCAGATATACTTCAGTATACAAATAAATCACTTCAAAATATTCCTCTTTACATTTCTCATACAAAACATGAATTTTACAGATAGTTCAACATGTTAACACTTTCCAAATATAATATCAAAATGAAGTGTCTTGTAATCAGAACTCATGAAATATGTATTTGCATTAGTAAAAAATGAAACAAAAATGCAATATTGCGATATCTCCATGATAGATACACAAGCATAAGACAGAGAATAGGCAACATTACGCATTAGATTTCGAGCTGACATTTGTCAGCAACCGCTAGAATAATTTTAAAACTAAATACATTAAAACCTCTAAAGAATGTTCAAACACCATTGCCATCAAATAAAGATTCACCAATTAGAAAATGCATCTTAGAATATGAAATTACAAACGAATTTTACAGAAAAAAATTTAGAATAATAGGCTCTATATCAAAGAACAATAAAATTCAATTGGTTTTTATCAACATGACCAATTTATCAATATACTGCTATCAATATACCATTTTATCTATATACTATTTTTATACAGCGCTTTTATAATGATTATATATATATAATAACTTGTATTCATAATTAATAATGAAGTAAAACATTTAAAAGTAGATTTCTCTTAATTGAAATAAAGAGGGTGGTACTATGTTAAGGTAAGAAATTAACCAGATATACAAAGTAAAATTCTAAATACACAGCAATATGTATATAAGAATTTTTCACCAATTTATTTATATCAGTACGTAACACTTTCATTCAAGATTATATACGCAGTAACATTCTCTCAAAAACAATAATAGCAAAGCCGTTTGGAACCAATGATTTATTAATCATAATTGAGTTTCTATTGATGAAGGGGGTTAATGGGAATTAAAGGGTGCTCAAGGAATTCCTGAAAATAAAGTTAGAACCGAGTAATATTCTACTAATTGAACATTTTATTTTACGGCCACTGATAAAAATATTAATTTCAATTGTTTTCAGAAATATCACCACCAGAGCCGAAATTTTTAATAAAATTCTTCCCCTAATCTTAATCAATTATGTTGTAGCAACTATATGTCAGGGAGCAATATCTAATGAAATAAAGCTGCGTTTACTGCAACAAGGCATTGTATTCCGAACGAATTTTCTTAAAATTTTGAAAGCAGGAGGCATAATTTTAGTTACCCATTTTCAGCCATCATTGATCAGCAGGTGATTTATTAAGTCTCATTTCTTCTGCTTTTACAGTATCTTTAAAATTGTGGTCATTGATTCGTACATCGACATTAATCACCACTGGAGGTTTAGTAGTAGCAGTTTGGCCAGACCTGTAATTTGCGGGCAATCTTCCAGGACAGTGACACGTTTGAGTAGAACTGGACTTCAGATTTTTACGTCCACTCCCCTTCTTAAATGAAACATTCTGCGTTGTTTGCGTAGAACTCGATGTAAAATTTTTAGGCACATTCGTGTTCTCACATGTAACATTCTGAGTTGTTTGCGTATCCATACTGGTTGGTGCTGCAGAAGGACAGCTTAGCAATGTTTGCGCAGATGTAGATGGAGCAGGTTCTTTCTGCTCGTCCAACTTAAGGGAGAAATTATAATATGTGTGGGACTGTTCCACCGGATCTGATGCTCCACCATCAGTGTCTGCAACAGGACGACGATAGAATTTCTTTCGGCCTCTGTTACGCAGGCGAGAATCTTTGGATGGATATCGATTAAATACTGTAGAACGAACACCTGCCAATGAACGGTATTCTTTGGAGCGAAGCCGATCACTGGATTTTATGAGTGGGGGTAAAATGGGGAATGGGGGCAAGGGCGGATAAACTGGGTGTGTCCCATACGACGTTGAAGGTAGCGCATTAGAAGGGTTTGTGTACTGGTTCGGCATAAAAGGGTTAGGGTTATTATATAAAATAAATCCAGAAGTATTTCGAACAGGCATGGGATCATTAGGTTTACTCTCAGAAGGAGGGTTCACTGCTGAACAAGGAGTTTCCAGGACATCTTCTGGAATTTCACTTTCAAGATCCACGAGAACTGCGTCCATGCTCTTAATTCTGAAACAAGAAAAGAGTAAACATTAAAAGTCATATTACATGTCTATATATTAATATGTTAACATGTTTTTATCTATCTAAACCCTCTAAAACTCTTTAATGACCTAGAATGCTGAACCCTTGAACGGCCCAAGGGAAAGCATCAACCGCGTGACAGAATCTAACGGAGATGAATTTCCAATTTTCCTCCTAGTGTAAGAAAAATGATCGGTTTCCAAAAATCGTTTCAGAATACTCCAAGATTCTGCAATCTCTCCCGAAGATCTAGAAGGTTGAATCTTTTCACATTTATGTTATAGGCTAGGTGATAAAACTAAACGGAGTTGAATTTTTTATTTGCCTCCGGGAGTAGAGAAAATGGGGAGGGGTTGGTTCGAAAATTATTTGCAGACCCTCTAAAAGCCTATCCGATAGCTTAGAAGACTGAATCTTTGTATACTTAGTGTATCGACCGCAGAACGGATCCTATCGAAGTTGAATTTACAATGCCGAACAGGATAGTTGGGTTGAACTAGCTTTCCAGATCCTACAAAAGCCCCATGAACAACTAAATAACTAACATTTTACAAACTAGGAGGCATAAACTAACTGAGCACATGTTTGATTCTGACGACTAGTTTTGACGCTAAGCACCACACGATGTAAACTTATTAGAAAAATGTACAAATTAAATTTTAATACTGTTTATTTCCCTGAATGTGAGAAGCTCAACTCGACTTTGTTGTTCAGCCCATTTGTATAAAAAAAGCCCTTGAAATGCAAATATTCCCTAAAAGATGTAGTAGGATCCACTTCGATAATAGGAGCTTGCAATTCTGTCCTAGTAACTCAACGGTAGAACGTCGGCTGACCAGTACGAAGATCCGTAGCTCGATTCCCGGTTGGAGCAGTAAGATCCTTTACAATGGCGCCTGAACCAATCAGTCCTGTAGGTTAGTGCACAGATGTCGAAAGTCTGAAAGTGACCATAGTATGACTGGCATAGATTCAGTGAACTTCTTTTATACTGATCGCGAATTTCAAAACGGAAGGTTAAAGACCAGAAAAGGAAGCTAACCTGGAGGATAAAATCAGCAGCAGAAGGCTAACTTATAGCAAGAGGTGATCAGTCAAATTGTCAGTTGCACGTCAATCTAATTAGAGAGTGGAGAATACAGAGTTCGCTTCGGCGACCAGTTCGGTAATTCAGGGTTCGATTCCAGTTTGGGGAAGCCAGGCTTTTGACGCTCGAATAAATCAACCCTGTAGGTTAGTGCAAAGATGTTGGAGATTTGAAAGTGGCTTCAGTAGTCTCTGGAAGATGATGCAGAACTAATTCAAAAGTACTTAAATTATGTAGTATGTTAACCACGAATATTTTCAATGAAATTCAAATCGTCCAAAAAGACAAGCTGAAGAATAAAGTCAGAGTCCACTTCGACAAAAAGAGCTTTTAATCCCGTCTCAGTAGCTCAACGTTTGAGTGGCGGTTGGTCAGCACGAAAATCCATGGTTCGATTCTAGGTTGGGGCAGCAAGATTCTTTACAATGATTATAAGAATTCCTGGCAAGATCAGAAAAGTGTAGTAAAACTAACGTATGAAAGTAGTCTAGGAAATTCATATTGTACATCTGCCACTTGTCTTATTAGTTTTAAAATAAAGTCTAATTTCTTACAATTGGCACCCCGACTTAAACGCAGTGTGGTACAATAAAGGTCTGTTAACACATTCTGACGTTGAAAATACTGGCGTGTTTGATTAAAAAAATCTGATGTGGACGGCACATGACTTTTGTTAGAGATTCAAAATCATGTTCTCTTAATAATTCATTAAATTGAATTTAATTGCACAAAATAACACGCATAATTCTTTAAAATTTCTTTGAATTTGCACTTTTAATTCAATTTTCGTCTTCGTTTGGAAATTGGACATATTTTCAAAGTCGGCGTAGCAAAATTGCGAAACTTATTCTTTTCAGCGTCAAAATTTACGTATAAAACGAGCGTTTAATGTATACATTTAACACTGGTACACTTTTAATTTAGATTTTGATGCATTTTGCGGGACATTTTACAAAAAAAAGCACATTTCATTTTCTCAAATCGCACCAAAAAATCTAATGAGAACCAGAGTAATCCACACGTGACATATCTACTAAATTTTGTGAAATTTGTTGAATCAGTTTTTTAGCTACAGTGAATATATATAATTTTGCAGGCCATTTAACAAGACAAAGAGGGCTTTTCTATCCCGAGACATACCAAAATCTAATCAGCACCAGGTATCTCAGAAGTGACATACTTATAGAATTTTATGGAATTTGGTAAATTATTTTTTGAGTTCGAGTGGATACATACATTGCACATACACACACACAGACGTACACGCAGACACACACAAAGACGTCACGCTAAAAATAGTTTTTTCGTGTCCTGGGGGGTTCAGAAACGTGTACATCCGTTGAAAACTCGAGTTGCGATTTTCGACATGATTCCAATGCTTTCCCTGTACATTACCATATATTGCAGGAAAAGTAAATAATTAAATGGTAAAAATAATTAAATGGTGATGAAACAGTCATTATGAAACATGCAATATAGTCAATAATGTAAGGATTAATCAGCGATTCTCAATTTTTTATAGGTTCTGAAGATTCAGCAGGTATATTTTCTTAGCAAACATGCTGCACATGCTGGTTTGACCCTGAACATTTAGAGTAGATTAAGTTATGAACCAAAATATATGGAGATTGGTAAGTATCTTTTTCAGGGCGTCCTGTAAATCTTACCATTTCTATAAATGTGGTCATATTTCCTATATTGAATTGTTTTAATAATTATAATTTTAATCTTTTATGTAATAAAAATTATTATGTTTTGCGGTATAGCAGAAAGTATTTTTATATTTGCAGTACTTGTATGTATCAAAAAGTGTATGCAATAAAGGAATACACTAGTATTTTTCACCATGGAACAGCCATGATCTATCTGAGACTTCTGTCATCAATATAAAGTAGTTTATATGTCACCATTATTCGGTCACCATTATTCGGTCACCATTATTCTGTCACCCATATTTCTGTCATCATTATAAAGCTGTTAATTCGGGAATTAAATACCAGATCTTTTAGCATAAAGTTATGATGACGCGCTAAACAAATGATTCACTGAAACGAGTGATTTTCTTTCTTAAGAACAGCTTTCTTTACAATAATTAACATGTATATTTAGCTGTAAGATTTAGAGCATAAATGCATGCAGCATGAGATTATAAAGCCCCTAATGAGATTTTAAAAACGTTGATTGGAATAATTTTCCAATCTCTTACAATCACAAAACAATAAAATATTAAACAAAACTAAGTATTAAGATACAATTGTTAATATGTTAAAGAACATTTTAAATTAAATGAAAATACTCAAGCAAGAATAAATAAGTCAGGAACTGTCAGACAGTATATAGTTGGGTATATAGTGTGTTGAAAATAGTCAGCAGTGGAAGTTTTTATGAATAGTTGATCATAGACACATAGTTAAAATTGTAAATATATTTTAAGTAAGGTAAAAAATTAAGCTATGTATTAATACTTTAAATATTGTACAATATGTTTTGTACAAAAAAATAAATTTTCATACAGGACCTTTAGCAATAAATGTTAAATTACAAAAATGTTGCTCATACTTCTTTTAGTTAAAAATTTCGATCTCAAAAGAGCAAATATGAGACGAAATAAATTCTCAAATTTCCTAAATCACATCACTTTTTTGTCGCTTTACGATACGCTTGTAATCACCGCAAGACAATAATCCGTAGGTCGTTAACAAGTTGAATGGATTCACAGATATAATTTAATTTGGTCTTTATTCAAAGCAGTTTTGCCATTAGAAATATGGATCTACAAATAACGATTCAAAAAACTTCCGCTGATAACGTTTTTAAACACTCTATATATGTGTAAGTGACAATTTAATTCAATTCATGGGCTTTTCATTGAAGAAAAATGTGATGAGATTTATCACCTTATTGATAAATTTATGAAGCAGTTCTTTTCAATGCTGTTATCCATCTTCACTCAGTGTGAAAGCCTCTTCTAATATTGCCTGAACCATCTTAATGTCGCCCAAATGTGTATGCTTTATTACATTTTCTAAACTGTAATTTGCTTCTACGAACAACATGTCCGCTTCCTCACGCTTTCTACTCGAACCTGTTTTAACGATTTTTCTTGTTTTGCAATACCCCTCTCTTTACTTTTCCGGTTTCGTTGTGTTTTCTTTTTACATTTTTCTTTAGAATTTGTTTTTATCTTCCGTAATGTAATAATTTCTACTTTTCCCTTTCTTTCAACGATTTCTCATCTTCAAGATATTTATTATAGCTTTTGAATGCATATCAATCTCAGTCTTAAGAGCTCTAGAGTAACGACAGCATACTTTGGTTTATTGTTGAAATTATTCAAGGCATCCTTAGTTGCTATCACAGCATTCAGTCACTGTTCTTTCAAACATAGTTGTTCTCTCGTCTCTTAAAATACTACTTGATGCCGTTGACATCAGCATTTCTGTGTGAAATTACAAGAGAAGCTTTAACAATCGGCATTCCATTATGTTACCTTAATGTTCCTTCAAAATTTGTCAACTTAAAAAAGTCTCATTTAAAATGACTGATAAGTTTCAGTCTGATAAGTTCAATAGTCTGATAAGTTAAATAGTCTGATAAGTTTCAGGGGAGTCTAAATGACCATCATTAAGGCGCAACAAACGCTATATTTATTTGATCATGTTCAGCAAAGAAATCGACAGGAATAACATTTAGTTTCACCAAACATCTAAATTTCAAAATAGAGGAATTATCGCTGTAGAATTACCGTTATAGAGGAATTAACATCGGACACAATATAGCGGTAGCGCGTGCAATTTGTTTATTCGACTACGTTCGGCAACGAACTCAAACTGCAACATGTTAATTTACTCAATATATGCAAATTTAAAAAAAAAGTCTGCTAAGCATTAGAATAAATGTCGTCGATCAATGGGCATATCTGTGCTATATAAGGGATGCAGCATACGCAATATTTGTTAGAATACGCTCAACAACGAACACGGTATGTAAAATACTATTTTGTACCTTATATCCGAATTTCAGCAAATGTAATTAAATTTTAGAAACGCTATCATTGAACACATTGTTGCACCAATGTTGTGCATTTTTTACCTGAACATGTTCGAACGTTCAACAAATTAGGCCTGTAAACATTACTTTACATCAAAAATCTCTATTAAAATAAATCATTCAAGTTTAATGGAGTCATTGCTCCCCATCGCGCATATCCGTAAAGGGAATTCATCATGCGGATTAGCAATAATTCGGTCTGTAAACCATAATGCAATTTCTGTAAACCGCAATGCAATTTCTAATCTTAGACTAACCTAATCTTATGGTGTTATTACACGGAGCAATTCCTTCCAGCAATTTTTCAGCATTACCATACATTTCAATGGGAAGAAATCTTGCCGCCGAATTGCCGCAATTCGTTCGTTCTTGGCAATAAAAATTGCTCAATTTCAGAGCGGCTAACCAATCAGAGGACGATAAAATTGATTGTCACTCCGCGCCGCCTTTCCTCTCCTCATTTGCATTCAAGATGGCGATGGTGACTGTAATGCAAACACATCTAAGCAGCTCAATTACGTTAGAAACTTGAGATGGAGAAAATAATAGAACTTCTACCAAATTACAGACACCTTTGGGATATAAAATATCCAAATTATACGAAAAAAACACACTAAAGAATGCTTCCTGAAATCGTCTGCATTAAACAAGGAGAGCCTGTTAGAAAGGAGGGGCTTGCAGTACCATTTCCGGGCGGAATTGCTAAAGTCTGGAGATGTAAAAATAATAATATAACTTTTACCAAATTACAGACACCTGTAACATATAAAAGATATAAATTATATGAAAAAATCCTCACTAAATAATGCATCTTGGAACTCGGCGGCATTAAACAGGAGGGGCGTTCTGAAAGGCGGGGAATAAAGTATTATTGCCGGGAGGAATTGCTAAAGTCTGGAGATGGAAAAATAAAAAAAAATAGAACTTTTAACGAATTACAGACACCTTTGTGATATAAAAGATTCAAATTATACGAAAAACCCACAAAAGAATGCTTTCTGAAATGAAATCGGCGACATTAGAGAGAAGGGGACTGTTAAAGAGCAGGGGCCTAAAGTATGATTGACGGGCGGAATTGCCGAAGTTCGGGAATAAAAATTGCCCTGTGTAATAACACCATTATCCTAATCTTTGCCGAGTCCACTTTGACGATAAAAACTTACAATTTCGTCAAAGTAGCTCAACGGTAGAGCGCCGGCTACCCAGTTCGGAGATCCAGGGTTCGATTCCATATTGAGGCAGCAAGGGCCTTTAAAAGGGCGCCCAAACGAATTAGCCCTGTAGGTTAGTGCAAAGATATTGGAGGTATGAAAGCGAACTTAGTTCAACTAGCACGGGTTCAATGGACTTTGGATATCGAGCGCTGATTTCAAATAAGGAGAACAATAACCACGCAGGATACTAACCTGGGTAAAAATAGTAGTATCAGGAGGCTAACCTGTGGTAAATATAGCAGGAGGTAGATAGTCACATTATCAGTTGCCCGCCAATCGGGCATTAGAGGGTGGAGAATTCAGGGTCCCTTCAACTATAAGAACTTGTAGTTTCGTCCCAGTAGCTGAAGGAGAGCGCTGGCTGGTCAGTTCGGAGATCATGGGTTCGATTCCCGGTTGGAACAGCAAAAAGGTCTTTACATCTTATATTCTAATTTCATAAACTTTTAAAGGAGTTATCGTTATACGGCACAAGCCATTAAAAGAGGCATATCACATATGAATTTTAACTGACATCATTAAGAAACTCTTTCCAACTATACAAATAAAATTGAAAATATGTCTGTGGGTGAATATGTTTGTATGGTTACCTCATCACTACGGGAGTACGACTGTACCGAATTTCATGAAATTTTGTGGGTAGTCGTGGAATAGTCACACTCAAAATTTAATCCATGTTGCGAGTGTCTAGGAGGAGTGGTTGTTTAGATACTAATAAAAAATATGATGTGGACAGCACATGACTTTCCTTATATAATGATTCTTTCACTTTTTTTCATTTCTCTTCAGTGAAAAAATTATGTGTATGATCCGAAACACAGCATTCTTAGCGTTGAATTGGGCATTTGGAGCTTTTCCGGATGACAACGCGTAAAATCATTCCGAAGCACCTAATTAAATTATATTTCAAGCAACTTTAAATTGACAAGTATCAAAATTGATAGCATTCTCAATAAGTAATAAGATCCATATACTAAAATATTTTAATAATTAATTCATCAGTTTGGCCTCATTTTTTTAATTTTGAGGCATTTTACATTCGTTTATAATCTGGGGTGAAATCTTGCGAAATTACTCTCCAAGTTTGCTAAGAGTATTGCCAAGCGTTACAGATGAATGGCGAGAAGAGCATATCTTATATAGTATTAGAATGTTTGCTCGTTGTATGACAAAATTCAAAATTTGCAAAATATTACCTATTCCACGTAACTCTAATTTACAAATTATTAATATTGATAGCATCTTCAATAAGTAATATAGTCCATATATTAAAATATTTTAATAATTAATTCATCAATTTGCTTCATTTTCGTATATTCATTATCTTCAACTTATCTTCATTTAAGCGATTTTGAAAATATTTTCTTCAATCTGGGGCGAAAGATTGCCAAGTTGGCGATATTTCATTAATTCATTCCCCAAATTCGCCAAATGTATCGCGAAGCGTTGCGGACAAACGAAAAGAAGAGTATTTCTTATAAACTAGAAGGTATGCCCGTTCTGAGACGGAATTCAAAATTTGCAAAATGTTACCTCCCATTAACGTCATCTATATCAATTTGGCGACATTTTTTTCAAATATGCGATATTTTTATCAACTTGGCAACATTTAAAAAAGTCACCAAGTTGGCGATATCTCTCCAAGTTCGTCGCCAAAATGTAACCAATCGTTACGGGCGAAGAAATAGGCAATTTTCATAGCAGATTCTTATATTCATTCCAATATATTTGATTTTCATCAATTAGTCGTTATTTTCATTGATTTCTCGTAATTTTTATCAATGTGGCGACTATTTTGTCAATGTGGTAACATTTAAAAAGTCGCCAAGTAAGCGACATTCCACGATACTAATCGCCAAAATTTCGCCAAGCGTTACAGGCGGAGAAATGGGTTATTCATTTAGCAGATAAATGACTATTGACGAAATGTAAGATGTAAAGATGCAAAATTACTACCCAAAGCATCTTTTCTCTTGAATAGAATAAACTAGATCTACGAGAATGGTGTTAACACATTTAACGCATAATATTACGTATGAAAAGTGAACCCAGTTCACTTTTGTCAATTTTTTAATTTTTAATTTTAAGTTATTTTTGATAAATTTATTTGAAAAATGTGCAGAACGGTTTATACTAGCATTCTAATAGGTTAATCGTTTTCTAATGTAAAATTACATAATAACTGATTATTTACAAAACTTTTCTGAAGGTTTTTTGTTTTTCGATGATTTTTTCAAAAATTTAATTCGAAAATTTGAGAGTCTTCCGAAGATGAGACTGCGTTTAATAACAATAGACATCCAGTATTCTCGAATTGTAATATTCGCACCAAATTTCGTTTGACTCGCTACATTCATTCGTGAGATATCGTCCCCCTCTATCACACACACACACACACATTTAAACACACACATACTCACATACACACATTTACACACATACATACACATGTACACACACACACCCATGCTACCACACTCACACACACATGCTCGCACACACACATACATACATACACGCACACACACACACTCAGACCTCACCTCAGAAACCGTTCAATTCGTGTCCAGAAATGCTTAAAACGTGCTCTTCCATTAAAAACTCGAACCCGAATTTTCGACCCCATCACAATACTTTCACTATACATTATACTATATATAAAGAAAGTTAAAACTAGCTTCACATAGACGAATTTCAATTACGCACACGATATTTTTTCCGAAAATTTATTTGAAATAAAAAAAACTCCATGAGAATAAAATTAAATATTTTAATAAAATGTTTTGAATAACAATGTCATTTAGAATTCTTTAAATATTTACACATAATTGAGAATTTTAAGTTTCATTATAATACATAATATTCCGTATGAAGAACGGGTATACTGCTAGTAAAACATAAATTTACACAATATATCCAAATTAAAAAATAAATAAAAATCCGGTAATTTATTGTCGGATAATGCGCATATCATTAAAGGCGCCCCACTCACAGTATTTATTGAACCATGTTCGGCAACAAGCTCGTATTTTAAAACATAAATTTGAAGATCATTTTACTCCCTGGCTTCAATTATATTACCATTATTACTTTCCTTATATACATAATGTATAAGGAAAGTATTGTGACGGGGTCGAAAATTCGAATTCGAGTTTTCGACGAAAGAGCACGTTTCAAGCATCCCTGATAACGAATTAAACATTTTTGAAGTTATGTCTGTGTATGTGTGTGTGTGTGTGTGTGAAAATTTTTGTGTGTGTGTGTAAGTGAGTCTGTGGAGATGATAACTGACGAACGAATGGACCGATTATAACGAAATTTGGTACTCAAATCACAATACATAAACACTGGAAGCCTATTGTTTTTATACGCAATCGAAAGTTCAGAACCCCCCCCCCCCAAAAAAAAATTTTCGAGTGAAATCCTGAAAAAATTGTCAAAAAATCAAAACCGCTAATAAAGTTGCGCAAATAGACATTTCATATGTAATTTGATTGACATAAATTTTAGAACGCTAACATGAACCCGTTCTCGAGATATTGCACATTTTTCAAAAAAAATATCAAAAAGTTATATAAAATTAAAAAAAAAATATTTCCTATTGAGAAACATGTTTACTTTTGTTCATACATGTTCATATGTAATACCATGCTATAAATTTGGTGGCATCATTCTCGT
The DNA here is from genome assembly GCA_951213105.1 of Amaurobius ferox. Classification (NCBI taxonomy): domain Eukaryota; kingdom Metazoa; phylum Arthropoda; class Arachnida; order Araneae; family Amaurobiidae; genus Amaurobius; species Amaurobius ferox. The sequence continues at coordinate 55,400,682 of OX578148.1, read as the reverse complement.
GGACTTTAGTATTTGAACCCCAATAATCATTTATCTGCTATAAGAATAACTTATTTCTCCGTCCATAACGCTTGGCGAGATTTTGGCGATGAATTTAGTGGAATATCGCCAACTTAGCGACATTTTTAATTGTTGCCAAATTAACAAAAGTCTCGCCAAATTGATAAAATTGACGCTAAATCAATGAAAATGACGACTAATTGAAGAAAATTCAATATCGTGGGAAGAATATAAGTATCTACTATAAGAATAACATTTTTTTAACTGTAAAATTAGTGAATTCATTGCATTATATAAAGAAAATCATGTGTTGCCCACATCAGATTTTTTAACATATAAAGATTCTTTAAAACAGTCGCGTCAAACCAGAGGCGTCTCGAGGGCCAAGCAGATCATGTGACGGATTGGGGCCTTATGTTCGCAGAGAGCTTCAAAAATATGTACATTACTTTTTATTAGGTTTACTTTGCAATTTTTTACAGACTCATTAGTGTATTATACATTATACCTAATTCAACGTTTTCTTGGCATTTTATATAATTCTACATTTTATTATTAAACATATGTGTACTAGTTTATAGTGTTCTTTTCAGTGATTTAACTACAACCTGTTTATCGAATTGTAGTTCATCATATTGAGATCATGATAATATAATTTTCGTGGTACGCTTTGTTATATAACCAAGGTCGGATTATCCATAGGGACAAGATAGCATCAAACCCGGAAATATATTATATCATTATAGACGTTCGAAATGTTGGTGACCCGTGGGCCCAAAATTCTATTCCAGAACCTAAAGAGAAAAGACTAATGTAAATATTAGTCTTATAATGAATCCGTATTTTTTAATTTGTAAAAGCAACATAAATTGTCCGATAACCGATTTTTCGAATTGCCAAAATTCGGATGTGTGACGTTATACTGCATTTATTGTTGAGATGAGGCCTTTTTATGAAATATCACTTGGGGCCTCAGAAAATTTCAGGACGCCACTAAATCAAACACTCTTTTGCTCTCTTTTTAAAATCTTGCTAAATGCGATGTAATTCTAAGTGATGATGTTTTGCGTAATTATCTCATCATCCTGTGTATATCGTACAACTCTTAGAAAGCTTGGCACACCATATCATTATACCCATTATCACCCATCATTTTCATATCATTATTTTTTTAACTAAGAATAAATACAAAGATATTTCACTTACCGTCTAAGCAATGCGTATAACTCTCTATTATCAGTTGCAAAATTCCTTGAAGAAAAAGACCCTCTTTTGAATCTTAATCCGTTGTCAATAAGAATCCTCTAACCTTTAAATATCCTATCAGTAAGAAATCTGGTTAAAAATATAAAAAAAATGCTAAACTGGCATTTACTTATGAAAACATAAAACTGGTTTTTACATATAACAATGCTAAACTGGCTTTAACTTACGAAAACATTGAACTAGTATTTATATAAAAACAACAAACTCGCGTTTACTTATAAAAACATAACGTACAACTAATAAATAATCATAAACACCAGAATAACGGCAGATAATTGACTTACCTTTCAATGTCAACCGCTACTCTTAAAGCCATGAAGGAAACTGACTCCAATATCTAAAACGGGTTTTGATTCGTCTGTTGTGGATTCATCATTTTCAGCCGCCTGCAGCGATTGTCCAATGGAAGAGGTAGAAATCATAATATGAAAGTTCTTGGGTGATTTGCAAAAATGTAATGTGCCAGATTCAAAGTAACTTGAAGTTATTTTCTCATTCAAGCAGAAGGACGGTTAGAAATGTCTGATACTGTAAGCAGGAGGATCACAGTTGGATTCTCTTTATGAAGAAGAGTTATTTGGTTTTAAATCCAGCATTCGATCTTTGAAATAAAAGTGAGTGGGATAGGATTATTTACATTTTATCATACCGGATAGCATTAAATAAACATCTGATATTGTCCAACGTATGCATTTCCGTACTGATTAGCAAATTTCTAATTTGAGATAAATTAATATATAAATAAGAAAATTCTTATTATAAACTCGTTTTGTAAATCATTAGGCATAACGTTGTTACATATGCAGTCTACTACAACTATAAGAACTTGCAATTCCATCACAGTAGCTCAACGGTAGAGTGTCGGCTGTCTAGTTTGAAGATTCAGTATTCGATTGGGGCAGCAAAGTTCTTTACAATGGCGTCCGAACTAATCAATCTTGTAGATTAGAGTAAAGATGTTAGAGGTCTGGAAGTGACTCTAATACAACCAACACTGATTCAGTGGAATCCGGATATTGAGCGCCAATTTCAAATCGAGAAGATGACAACAATCAGGCAGCTAATCCGGAGCATAAAAATAGCATTAGAAAGCCAACCTGATGTAAAAATAGCAGGAGGTAGCCAGACAGATTGTCAGTTGCACGCCAATATGACATTAGAGGGTGGAAAATGCAGAGCCCAGCCTCTAATGTCAGATTTCAACCATAAGAACTTGCAATTTTTTCCCAGTAGCTCAACGGTAGAGCGTCGGTTAGCCAGTTCAAAGACTCCGATTTCAGATCGGGGCAGCAAGGGACTTTACACCTACTAAAAATATGGCACGTGACTTTCCCTGCATACTGCAATGACGTAATGATGTGCATTTCACAATGAAATAATAGTGCACAAAATCTATGGCACAATAATTTTGGTATTGAATTAGCATCACATAATTTAACTTTCGCCCTTTTGGCATCATATTAATCTAAACACAATAATTTAATCATGCTCATATGCTAAATCCATATTGAAATGCAACTGACATTTAATTGATATCCCGGGAAAAAAACAACTATTGTCAAATCCGTTGCCGTCTGAATCCAAAACTATTACAAAACTTATGAATGAAATTGGGTAGATTTACGAGAATGATGTTTGCATAATCGTGCAAATTGAATAAAAGCTTATATTATGATATTTACTATTTTTAACATTTTATAACGTAGTTCAAAGGTGTTTAAAACATTGTTCATTCTGTCTGTCTGTCTGCATGTCCATTCGCACGATAACTGCCGTAAAAATGACATTATCAAAATGAAATTTTAGTATGTATCTGAGACGGTCTGTGGGACATATGGGAATGTAAATGAAGAATATCACTCAATTATTTATGGATTGAATCCGGGTTGAATAAATGAAATACATTGAACCCTATGGGACCTAATTCTCCAAACATTTTTAAGCAAATTTAAAATTCACAAACTGATTAGAAAATTATAGGCAATATTCAAATTATTCCATAAAATATATATAAAAAAATATGATGTGGGGATGCCTCTCTTACTGGGTTCTTGTCTAAATTGGGTGGCATCGTCACAGCCGACCAAAGAGATACCTTACACCTCCGGGTAGGTCGTACGATTTGAGTAGAAGGAGAAGAAGAATGAGGCAGAGCGCCAAGCTATGGAAATTTTTCTCACTATCTTCCGGCATTTTAATTATTTTAGTTTAATTGGAAATAATTGATGGTACAGAATGAAATTGGTACCAAAACAATAATTTCATAATTTTCTTCTTCATTTTCTTCTTCATTTTTTTTTCTGCTGACGTTATACTGTATTTTGCATTACTTAGCAAACATTTTAGCAATACATTTTCTTTCCCTTTTGGAATAATTTATGCGTAGGAAAAATCATATGTCCGACACATTAAAATTAAAAAAAATTAATATTAGAGCATTTCTATCAGGATAAAAAAAAAAAAATGACCACGCCATAATTTCATACTCAGATAAGAAAAACTGGCTGAAAGTGCTTCTATGTATAAAATATGTGTGACATTTTTTAGCTTTTAAATGTATGTGGAAAACAGAAAAAATATGAAAACATGTTATGAAACTAGCACACGAAATCCCCTCTCCGGTGTAGCAGAAAAAACTATAAAAATAGAATGCAGTTTTTCTAGGAAATAAAGTTGAGGTATTTTGTTTCAAGTAAAAATTTTAAACTGTTGTTTTCTCATTGCAGACAACAACGTGTTTTCTGCACTTGCAGCGCTATCTAAACTACATAAACGTCCCTGTACGAGGATTCTCTGAGCTGGAATTTAAATTTGGATTATGTGGATGACTTTGCTATATAAACTGAGATGTGCTAAATGAATGTCAGGCATAATTGCTATGTCTTCATAGTTATCTCTTTTTCCTTTTTACTTCCCTTATATAATGTAAACGGAAAGTATTGTGACGGCGTCGAAAATTCGAATTCGATTTTTCGACGGGACAGCACGTTTCAAGCATCCCTGAACACGAATCAGGCGTTTTTGAGATGATGTCTGTGTGGTGTGGGTGTGTGTGTGAAAGTATGTGTGTGTGAGTGTGTGTCAGTGAGTCTGTGGATATGACAACTGACGAACGAATGGAGCGGTTCGAACAAAATTTGGTACAAAAATGACAATCCACGAATCCTGGAAGACAATTGTTATTATACGCAATCAGATGTTCAGAACCTCCCTAAATTTTCGAGTAAAATTTTGAAAATATCATAAAAAAAATTAAACCTTTACTAAAGTTACGTAAAAAGTCATTTCTTATATAATTTTTCATTAGAAAACGATTAACATACATTTTGGAACGCTAACATGCACCGTTCTCGAGATATTGCACATTTTTAAAATACACTTATCAAAAAATCCTATAAATTAAATGAAATATTAACAGTTGAGAAACATGTTCACTTTTTATATGTTTTATCATGTGATGAATTTGGTGGCACCACTCTCGCGGATCTAGCTCGTTTCATTCATGAATAAAGATACTTTGAGTAATACCTTTGTATTTGAACTCCAATAGTACTTTTTCCACTATAATAATAATTTATTTTTCCGTCCATAACGCTTGGCGAGATTTTGGTTACGAATTTAGTAGAATGTCGCCAATTTGGCGACATTCAATGGTGACAATGTTGCCAAATTAACAAAAATCTCGCCAAGTGGATAAACATGACTCTAAATTAATGAAAATGACGACTAATTGACGAAAATTAAATTTCTTGGAAAGAATAAGTATCTACTATACGAATAACCTATTTCTTTTTCTGTAGCAGTAGTAAATTCATTGCATTATATAAGGAAAGTCATGTGCTGCCCACATCAAATTTTTCTTACAATTAACAAATGTTAATGAAAAACTTTTAAAAACGTTGTTTTTGACGGGGAATTAAAACGTTGATCTCAGGCTTGTCGAATAATGTTTTATCTACGGAACTGTGAAGAAGATAATATTTTCTTTCTATTTTTGAAGTGAACTTACACCTCATTTACATTTTTCTTCTGGATGTCTGCAGGTATATCTGCCTATGTACATCACCCTTAGTAGATATCATTAATATATAAATATGGAATGCGGCCATCATTTGATAACAAACTTTTGGCAAGCCTAAAACAATAATACCAAAATAACATAGAGCTGGTGTCAAAATGGATATATTTCAGGAAATATAACTTTGTATATACTTAAAAATGATGACATTTTAAAATGATATAAAATAATGTGTTTTTGAAATACAAAAACTTTGATTTTCGCCTAAGCAACAAATTTTTCATCCACCAATACATATGAGATATATTTGATAAATATAAATGTGATTATTTACTCTAAAATAAACTTTCAAATTCTTCTGCGATATATGGCGATTTTAATTGCTATAATTACTCACAATTAAGGTGAGACAGCTGATGATTGTCACACTTTTTAATTTTGTACTTTTAGTAAGTCTTTCAATAAAGGTATAGAAACCTCATGTACTGTATCTTGTTAATACAATCTGGATTTATATATATGAATTTTAATTTGCCTCTTCTAGAATAAAATGATGTGTTATAATATTCATTTAATATGTCAAAACAGTGCCTGCCAGTCTAATCAATTTTTCTACACAAGGAAATTATTGTTACAGAGAAATTATTTTTTGGCCAGCAGTACATATATTTTGATACGTTTTAATCTAAATAGATATATTTTGATGCGTATGAACTTTTAAAAATATGGCGATAAGTTGTGCGTATTATATTAATAAAATTTGTGTTATCAAAATTTTCAATTTAAATTATTCTTTGTTCTAGCCATTTCTTATTTTCTTATTTTTTTACTAAAAATCATTAACTTGTATTACGATATTGATATTATAATAAGTAATTTTCACTCTCATTTAAATCAATGCTGTTAAAAGTTTGAATTTCAATTTATTAGGCTGAATATCAACAAGATCTAAATATTAACACTTTAACCACGAATTAAAAATTTCATAATAACAACTTTCCATATTACAGTTTCATATTTAATAGTGTATACTTACGCAATATGTGTATGTTTATAATAACAGTGTGTATATATACGTAAATATGTATCAAATGAATGTATATACATATATTTTTTTTTTCTTTATCAAATGGCCAGGTACTTGACTCATCATCATTCGCCTTATGTCAGCTGCCAGAACGTGAACAATTTAGCCGTCCTAGGACGTTGCCCCAGGCGCACCAGAGGGGGGCGGAACACACTGCGCCCACAACACAAACATTCATGCCTTACGTGGGACTCGAACCCACAACGCGGCGGTCGAGCGATTGCTGTGGAAACGCTCGCCTTGACCACTCGACAACCACGTCGGCTGTATATGTATATAAATATATGTAAATGCATGCAGTAATGGTATAAATGTATATAAATGTATATAGTATTGTTAATAGTGGTTCACAATGTACCAACTAATTCTTATTTACAGACCTCTAGCTAAAAGTGCTAGAATAGTATTCAGTACCCCTTTAAAAATATAATGATGTTAAAATTTTGAGACTTTAAAATTATCTTTTAAACAATAATTTATTGTCTTTAAATAAATAAGTAAAATAATAATATAGTGAGTTAGAAACCAACTTAAATAACCAGTGAATTACGACTGGCACCATTCACTAATTTCACCATAATTACTACAATAAATGTTTTACTTTCCTAATAATACATTGTTCTTTAACCCTTTCATGATACTTTACAACAAAATATGTAAAAACATTGATTTGTAAAACGAAATATGCAATTTACATATAATGACCTCAAAGTCCTGAGAAATAGAAAATTATCTTAAATAAGAAATAATCAGTGAGTTATGACTAGCACCATTCCCTATTTTCCCCAATTACTAATATAAATTTCTTACTTTCCTAATGATATATTATGCGTTAACACTTTCATGAGACTGTTCAACAAAATATGCAAAACTAACGAGTTATAAAACAAAATATGCATTTAATCCACGATTTTCGAATTTTTCACCTGAGTGGAACTTCTAAAGTATAGAACTTGAGCACGGCCTCTCCCAGCCCGGTCCGGCCCGAAAATAATTTGAGTCTCAGCTCAGTACGGCCAGAAACGATATTTAACCAAATATCTCTAAAAGGAAATTTCTGTAACTTTTATACCAATAATTAAAGTAAAATTTAGTCCCTTAAATATTTATCTTTGCAATTCCTGAATTAGTAAATTTTTCTGTGCCTTTTAAAATTATTTTATATATTTTTCGAATATTTAATACTATCAGCCCGATCATATTGATGTCTGTATTTAATATGGACCTTAGTGAACCTTAACATTTGCGTTATGTGAGAACATGCGTGAAAAAATAACATTTCTTTATTTTTAACAGCAATATAAGTTTTTATGTACAAAAAATAACTTATGACTGCGCCATAAACTCACGCCCAAACGAGAAAAACTTGCTGCAAATTTTTGAGTACATAAAAAATATTTTGGGAATTTTGGCCTTAGAGGACATGCATCACACACGCAAAAAAAATATGAGAAGAATCATTATATATAAAACTAGAGCACGAAATTTCCATTTCGGAGGAAGAAAAAATATTAACATGTCTCACGTAAAATGTGTTTATGGTGAGCAGTATAAAAAATTATTTCGTTAAAAGTATGAGCTATATTACCAAGATAACGTTTCATTTTATAAAATATGGTGTAAAGTTAGTCACCTCTGAAAATTCTTTATATTTGACTCATGTTAGATGTCATGTCAGATGTTAGAATCAAACAACTGATATTCTATTAAAATTAAATTAAAGTATAAACATATTTAAACACATTTTAACTATTTGTTAAATTAGATGTAGCATGTTTAATTTAGTTCAAAGTCAGCAATGCTTCTTAAGAAGTCCAGACTGCTGAAATAGTATTATTTCATTAACCATCTTATAATAGTATAAAACATATATTAAATAAATAAATATATATTATTCGCACTTCTGTATGCATATTCATTTAAATATAACATGTTCTAGGATATTTCCCACATAGTAGATAATAATATCTACAGACCGGTTTCGGGCATCAATATAGAATTGTCTATTTCGGTAATGACAAAAAAAAATCTGCTACGTGCATCAATTTTTACACACCTGTGAAGACCTTACTCAAGTCTCCAGGATGAGTCAGACTGTTTGGGTCTTCAACACCTATGAAGACCGCCAGATTCGGTAATGCAACATAGATTGAGCTCAGACTGCACAAAGCCAAGTTCCTACACACAGCATCTATCCCAACGGCCGTACCGTGCTGAAAACACCGGATCTCGTTAGAGCACCGAAGTCAGGCAGCATCGGGCGCGGTTAATACTTGGGTGGGTGACCACCTGGGAACACCGTGTGCTGTTGGCACATTTCGGCAGCGGTAGCCCGGTGGTTTGCGCGCTGGATTTGCACAACTGCCGCCGTGTTCATGCGGAGTACGATCACGTTAAACATGTGGGTCCGTAAGTCATTTCGAGAGATTGGTGGTAGGGGAAGGAGGGTACGGTCCTTGTGGATGCCTCCTCCACTGGGTTCCGGTCTAAATTGGATGGCACTTCCTGGCCGTCCAAACAGTTACTTTACACCTTTCTGGTAGGCCGGACGCTCTGGGTCTCAACAACAACAACACAGCATCTATCGGGGCGCAGTAGCCCAGTGATTAGCGCGCTGGAGTTGTACTCGGTAAGCCCGGGTTCGATTCCCGTCGCTGCCAAAACTGCCACCGTGTTCACGCGGAGCACGATCACGTTAAACATGTGGGTCCGTAAGTCCTTCCGAGAGGTTGGTTGAAGGGGAAGGAGGATACGGTGCCTGTGGATGCCTCCCCCACTGGGTTCCGGTCTAAATTAGGTGGCACTTCCCGGCCGTCCAAACAATTACCTTACACCTTTCTGGTATGTCGGACGGTCTGGGTAACAACAACACAGCATCTATCTAAATTCATAATCGAATTTAGTCGGAACATATTAATTTGAATTTGAATTCGAATTTAGATGGAATAAAATTTTGAATACAAGCGGAAGAGAGACATTAAAATTTAAATTTTCTCCCAATTCACAATTTATTCCCCATGCACGTTTAATAATGGGGTGTGCTGCACTTCTACTGTATCTAAAACTACAAATACCACATGAGCGTTTTATTTGTAGCATGTTTTATTTTATTAAATATTTTCCAATGCTTCAGGCTGTTTCGAATAAATAAATGCATTTTTTTTCAATACTTATTAAAGTCTCAATCAAAAATATGGTAAAGCCAAAAATGTTATGGATTCTGGATTCACGACGTCAATTAATAGTTTATGAATTATATAAAGCTCATTGCACGGACCAATGCATGCATAGATTTTGAGATTAAGATACTTGTGAAAAATCACATATTGCCGTATTGCCTAAAATGCGTAAATGCGTTAAATAATCATAAATTTGATTTTGAATTATCACAACCATGTTATAATACTTTTTTATATATATACCATGTACTTAAATAGAGAGTAAAATTTTAGGGTTAATAAAAATATTTTGAAAACTAAAACCGTATTAAAAAAATAAAGATGAACAATACATGACTTTTCCCAATGACGGAAATCACTTTTTCCTACTCTCATTTTCTTTAATATTATATATACAAGGTGTTAAAAAAAAATGAAAACTTGAAGATTTTTTGAACCGTTGGCTATAGACCCATAGTGTCAACTACAAAAATAATGTAAGATAGGAAATTATGAATTGCGTTAAAAAAGGTACAAAATTTTATGAAATCGATAAAATTTTCAGGGGATTAAATTTGAAGAAATACAATTTAAATTTTTATACGACCCCCGTACAAAAACATTTCCAATAAGTAAAATGTGTCCCATACACTAATAAGGTGATGCACAAAATTTTGGTATTTTATCATAAAAAGTCCCAGAGATGTGTTTAAACAAATTTCGTGAAGGATTAATCACAAATTAAAATATAAATGTTTACAGCAAGAGTGAAATGACGCAACGCATAAATGTATCATAGGCAAATAATATCGCCTCTTACCTTTATTGGATCTTTGGCATGGATGGAAAACAATTTGAACAAGCTTTGTAAACATTGTGTAAAGTTATTATTTCTACACAGTGTAGATACTTTCGTACCAATAAATAGCAAAATTATTATTTATTTATTTAATTATTGTTTTCTTTAGTAATTTGTTTATGACCCCCTGAAACGCGATCTGCCGACATGATTTTTCCAATCTGAGAACCCATGTCGATGCATCGAAAAGTGGTTTAAGTCAGCACTTTTGTGTTTTCATATCTCTCGGACTAATTATGATAAATTGCTGAAATTTTGTACATCACCTTATTAGCGTATGGGGCACATTTTACTCATTGGGAATGTTTTTGTACGGGGGTCGTATAAAACTTTAAATTTTGTATTTCTTAAAATTTAATTCCCTTGAAAATTTTAATCGATGTCATAAAATTCTGTACCTTTTTTAAGCAATTTTGTAATTTATTTTATATGTCTAAGATCAATATTTAAGGAATAAAAGCCCAGGTCAATTTCTTTGGGACACCCTGTATATACACACACACACACACACACACACACACACACACACACACACACATATATATATATATATACAGGATATCACAAAGACTTTGACCTGGGCTTTTATTCCTTATAAAAGTTGTATATGAATTACGTGATTATATCAAAGGTGATATAGAAAATTAGATATAGGATTTAACTCAAGGGCAAGAAGAAATGTTCAAAATTGTAAAAGTTCCATAGGTACTAGAGTTTCACGAAAACGGTACATATAAATGCATTTAGACCTATGGGATAAGTAGTTGATATCCTATAAATTTTAATATTATTTTTAAACCTCTTTTAAGCAATTTTGTAATTTATTATATATGTCTAAGATCAATATTTAAGGAATTAAAGCCCAGGTCAATGTCTTTGGTACACCCTGTATATGTATATATATATATATATATATAATATTAAAATTTATAGGATATATACTACTTATCCCATAGGTCTAAATGCATTTATATGTTACCGTTTTCCTAAAACACTAGTTCCTATGGAACTTTTACTACTTTGAACATTTCTTCTTGCCCTTGAGTTAAATCCTATATCTAATTTTCTATATCACCTTTGATATAATCACGTAATTCATATACAACTTTTATTCAAAAAAATTGTCAGTTCAATATTAGTAATACTTTGTAAGGCCTCGTAAACATAAAATCTATATACCATAGCCTTAATTATAGCTATATTGCAAATACAATACAGAGTCTGCTGATTTTTCCATTACCATACCATATTAGACTATAGTTAACACCGACAGTATCATATTTAACTGCCTTATTAGTTAATATGTATCATATACCAGTCTGTCGCAACACATGCGCTATAGTAAAACATACATAACAAATTAATTAAAATTTACTCCTTACTTTCTCAATCAGCAAATTTTTACAAAAAACTTATTTCGTATTATTATTAACTAGACGGATAAGACAGTCATAAGACAGGATAAATTCGCTAAATATTCTCTCGTATCCACTATTCACAAAGTTGCAAAATATTTCCTCCATTCCTGTCTTAGGCCACACGCCCTTCACACTCAATATTAATATTTAATATACGACTGCCAATCAAAACGCACATACTATACCATCCGCTACCAATAACGCAATTAATATACTCTCCCTTAGATTCCCTAACAACTAATTTATCATGTTCAATGCCTCAAACTCAATTTTCAGTTACTGGTCATACCATGGAGGTAAAAGGGACTAACTCTCTCTAACTTCATGGGTCTTCCATGGTTTAAATAACCAAATTCAGACCTTTTAAATTGGGTAAACCATTAAATATTAACTTTTCGATTCATTTGAATCATGGAGGTAAAGGGGTAGTCTCATCGCTCACTCCATGAGTTCAATACAGTTTTCAATTTAGTTTCTTCATTCATTAAAATATCTTGACCATGCAATTGTCTCATTTTTTAGCAACGCTTTCTAACTGAGAACGAGGTAATATAAACCCTTTATTTCACTTCAATGGGCTGCATAGACACGGATTGAAAGTTGTCTGTTATTTTAATATAATTTTTATGTTATATAAACATTTTATAATATTTGAAACTCTGACATTTCTACGTGTCTTCTTAAATAATAAAAGGCAATGTCTGTGTGTGTGTGTGTGTGTGCGTCTGTCTGTCTTATACACTATACGTTTCGCGACCGCGCGTCGGAGAGCTACGAAATTTGGCAATCGGAGACCCGGGGGGGAGGGAAGGGGACACGTGAAAACCGATTTTCAAAATTCTAATTATTTTTTTATTTATTTAATGTTTTATGCGATTTCGACCTTTTTTTGCCCTTTTTGCCCTTTTTTCTCCACGATCCAGACGTCGTAGAAAAAAACAACTCACACCATCGGAAAGAGCAGACAATTGCGAGTAAAAATATATCAATTTCAAATCTCCATTTCGATTTCTAATATTTTTTAAAGATTTTAAAACAAAAGTCACTTTTGGCTCAAGAAAACGATTTTTGGTTTTTAAATTCTCGCATCGTGAAAAGTACTCATAATTTCGACTAATAATTTACATTTTCAGAAAGGTCAAACATCTGGCATTCTTACAAGTCTAATCTGGTCCAGAAATAATGAAAATTGCCTTCAGAATCGCAATTTTAAAGACGTCATGATTTTAAATTTCTCGCCGTTCCGCTCGGCGTTCCGTTCGTTTCTCCCTCGCTGAAGCAGGGAAGGTGGTGGGTGGGGACGTCAAGGTGGAGGTGACGTCACGGTTCTAAATAGAGCGCCTTTGCTCTATATAAATTATTATATTTATATTTTAAATGATGGGACGATCTGGATTTTTTAAATGTATATTTTAACTTTTGGATATTTTAAATGGATATTTTAATTTTATGGATATTTTAAATGATGGAACAATGAAACAATGGAATGAGGATGATGGAATTAAGCATATGGTCATTTTAAATTGCAAATTAGCGCGCGGGAAGTTAGCGGTAGGCCCGGGTTCGATTCCCGCCACTGCCAAAACTGCCGCCGTGTTTACGCGGAATACGATCACGTTAAATATGTGGGTCCGTAAGTCCTTCCGAGAGGTTGGTGGTAGGGGGAAGGAGGATACGGCCCCTGTGGATGCCTCCCCCACTGGGTTCCCGTCTAAATTGGGTGAATATGTAGAAAGTTATGGAGATTGTCGCGGAGGGCGCGGCAGCCCAGTGGTTAGCGCGCGGGAATTGCACTCAGTAGGCCCGGGTTCGATTCCCGCCACTGCCAAAACTTACGCCACGTTCACGCAGAGTACGATCACGTTAAACATGTGGGTTCGTGAGTCCTTCCGAGAGGTTGGTGGTAGGGGAAGGAGGGTACGGTCTAAATTGGGTGAATAAAAAGAAAGTTATGGAGATTGTCGCGGAGGGCGAAGTAGCCCAGTGGTTAGCGCGCGGGAATTGCACGCGGTAGGCCCGGGTTCGATTTCCGCCACTGACATGGAGTACGATCACGTTAAACATATGGGTCCGTATGTTTTTCCGAGAGGTTGGTGGTAGGGGAAGGAGGGTACGTTCTCTGTGGATGCCTCCCCCACTGGGTTCCGGTCTAAATTGGGTGGCACATCCTGGGCGTCCAACCAGTTACCAGGCCCGGGTTCGATTCCCAAAATTGCCGCCGTGTTTACGCGGAGTACGAGCACGTTAAACATGTGGGTCCGTGAGTCCTTCCGAGAAGTTGGTGGTATTGGAAGGAGGGTACGGTCTAAATTGGATGAATAAAAAGAAAGTTATGGAGATTGTCGCGTAGGGCAAAGTAGCCCAATGGTTAGCACGCGGAAATTGCACTCGGTAGGCCCGGGTTCGATTCCCAAAATTGCCGCCGTGTTTACGCGGAGTACGATCACGTTAAACATGTGGGTCTGTAAGTCCTTCCGAGAGGTTGGTGGTAGGGGAAGAAGGGTACGGTCCCTGTGGATGCTTCTCCCACTTGGTTCCGGTCTAAATTGGGTGAATAAAAAGAAAGTTATGAAGAATATCGCGGAGGGTGAAGTACCCCAGTGGTTAGTGCGCGGGATTTGCACTTGGTAGGCCCGGGTTCGATTCCCAAAATTGCCGAATAAAAATAAAGTTATGGAGATTGTCGCGGATGGCACGGTAGCCCAGTGGTTAGCGCGCGGGAATTTCACTCGGTAGGCCCGGGTTCGATTCCCGCCATTGCCAAAACTGCAGCCGTGTTCACGCGGAGTACGATCACGTTAAACGTGTGGGACTGCAAGTCCTTCCAAGAGGTTTGTGGTAGGGGAAGGAGGGTACGGTCTCTTTGGATGCCTCCCCCATTGGGTTCCGGTCTAAATTGTGTGGCACTTCCTGGCCTTCCAAGCAGTTACCTTACACCTTTCTGGTAGGTCGCGCCAACGAGTTTGCCACGGTCAGAATTTTCAAGGGTAGCGAACAGGCTGGTCGCCAAAGGCGGCTAGAGAATTGCACTCGGTAGGCCTGGGTTCGATTCCCGCCACTGATGCGGAGTACGATCACCTTAAACATATGGGTCGATAATTCCTTCCGAGAGGTTGGTGGCAGGGAAAGGAGGGTACGGTCTCTGTGGATGCCTCCCCCACTGGGTCCTGGTCCAAATTGGGTGAATAAAAAGAAAGTTATGGAGATTGTCGCGGAGGTCGCGGTAGCCCAGTGGTTAGCGTGCGGGAATTTCACTCGGTAGGCCCGGGTTCGACTCCCTCCACTGACAAAACTGCTGCCGTGTTCACGCGGAGTACGATCACGTTAAACATGTGGGTCCGTAAGTCCTTCCGAGAGGTTGTTGGTAGAGGAAGGAGGGTACGGTCCCTGTGGATTCCTCCCCCACTGAGTTCCTGTCTAAATTGGGTGGCACTTCCTGGCCCTCCAAACAGTTACCTTACACTTTACTGGTAGGTCGCGCCAGCGAGTGTGCCACGGTTAGAATTTGCCACGGTCAGAATTTTCAAGGGTAGCGAACAGGCTGGTCGCCAAAGGCGGCTAGTACATAATGAAAGTAAATAGTGATCTTGCATGTGAAGTCTGTAGAGGAAAATCTTATCGTCAGCTGCGAAATTCGGTACTGGGTTAGCTGAACTCCTTGTACAATACTACTCTTCAACTGAGCCGCTCCTTTTATATACTCTCCGTAAAAGTTTTTAGAAAATGCTGGTATCTCTAGTAATATTCGATATTTTGAGAAAGTTCTAAAATAATTGTTGAAAAATTGCCAAGTTGGGCAAAGTTGGCCAAATTGCCAAGTTGGGTCGCGAAATAGGGCAACCATGTCCCGGAATGTATGGCAATCCTACTGTCACGTAATAGCAATGGTTGCCTGTAAAAATATTTTTACCTTGAATATAGAAAAGGTCTTGAAACAAAGGCCCTTCTATGTATTGTTTAAATAGTAGAAAAGCACAATGAAAATTTGTACATATTCATGACGATAGTATTTAAAAAATGGAGGTACCAGGCTGCAAGGAATTTCAGGGTGTGTTTAATGTGAAGTAGTGAATAATTTGAACAGTGAGAAAATAATATATGAGCTTTGAATCGGAATTTGTGCATGTGCCAAAAAGGATTATTATTAAATTATATTCAGTGTTGCTGTTGGAATTTAGCAAATATATTTTTCCATATTGATCAAATTTTTTATTCTAGTGGCTATAAGTATTTTACTAAAATGGAAGTGTTTGGGTTGAAAACTTTTCTTCTAAGCTAAGCATTTTTTCTTTAGCGACATGTGCAATATATGTTCAATATATGTGCAATATATGTTATTAAAGTAGACGAGTCATATTTAGTAAGAGTATTTAATTTGAATTGATCGAAAAGTTGTTTAATGACATAAAATAAATATTTTATGATGATGTTATTTAAAAGATCTTTAAAATCTGAAGTTTGGATTGAGTCAATGGTAGTAAAGGATTTCAGTTTTTGAATAAGTTCATAGCTATTTCGGATGATGCAATGTTGTTCTTTGGAAATTGCATGAAATAGAATGTTTAAGACTTTGAGAAGTTTTTTATTAGCTTTTGTTGCGTAACAGTTGTGTCCTCTGGTAACTGTTCTAAATTTTACTAGGTCCTTGTGAAATTTGGGAATGATTACTAAATATGGAATATTTAAATTTTGATGAATATCAAAAATTGTTTGTACTTAGAAATAAGTTTTCGTTTTAAATCATGTATGGTTGTTTTTGCAAATTGAAGGTATTTATTTGATTTAAATTGGATAATGATGTTTTAATGTAGAAAAATTTGCAGAAAATGGCATAGTTCGATGCAGCTTTGTAAACATACGTAAAAACTAAGAATTGTTGCATATGTGTAATGGTTTGTTTTAATTTTGATAGTTGAAAATTAGATTTTGGAATATACGTATGTGATAGCTTAAGTTGAACATGGGATAAAATTTTAGATTTCCAGACACAAAAGGCTTCCATCGGTATGGAATGTGTAATGGACATTTTATAAATGAATTTATCAAATCAAGGGAGAGAGTGTTAAGGATAGATTTAGGATGATTTTTAGAAGGTAGTCTATATTTAGTTCCATAATGAGTTTTAAGGAAGGGTCAGTGATTATATCTAAGTTACCCGTTAGTACATGGCCAAAATGGGTATTTATAAATGGTTGTAAAGCAGGGGAATGACAATTACAAAGATTATTTTTATCTATCGGAGTTGAGGAGGATGGGTCAGCAGATTTTGAAACCTGATTATAGTTAAAAATAAGTCTACCGAAAGGGATATTATATTTATGTGATTTAATATTATTGATATTTTTTATTGAAAATTCATGTGATAGGTGATGGAAAAGTTGGGTGATATTGAATGAATCAATGATTCGGTTTGGAAAGTTTATTACACAATAAGAGTTAGAGGGAGGGATACCTGGTTGAACATTAGCAGGCATTAAGCTATGATTGAGATAATGCGTTTGGGTGACAATTAAGTCAAAGAATAAGTGGGTGAAGTGAGAGCTTGACAAATTTAAATTAATAAAGACATTATAAGCAGAGTTAGGAAGTTTTTTTCTTAATAGCAAAAATCCAGGTTTTACATTCAGTCATATTGAAGGAAGTTAGATTTAAAAGCCTAATGATTTTAGTTTTAATGTAGAGAAAGTTTGAATTATTGCTAGTATGTTTATTGGCCTTACTACCTTTTTAATGCGTTTGGAATTTTTAGAATTATTAACATTGTTTGAAGTTTTGATGAGGTTGTATATTGATAAAAGTTGTGGTGTGTAATCTACGAATGATTTTTGACAATATTTTAGTTAAAAAGAAGTTGATTCAGATCATAAGGGAATATAAATTTGTGTTTGATTATATAATTGTTTTCAAAAAATAATCGATGATGAAGATTTGGTAGGATGTCTAGAATAGAGATAATGTTGTTTTCAAATCCATGTTTTTGAAAATGCTCAAACTCGATACAACATTCATTTTGTTTACCATTATAATTTTTTATATTACTGCGATTTAGATTAATTCTGAGATGTAGATGATTTTTAGTTTGTCCTATATAAGCAAGATTACAGATTTTACAGGTGATTTTGTAGATGCAATTAAATACTTTACAAAAATTAAGAGTTTTCTGATTATCGATTCGTGTGGGATCAGAAACGGGACAAGTTCTGCAAGTTTTGGAGTTGCATGAAGCAGATGAAATATTCTTGTGATAATCATAGGAGGATAAAGAAGGATAAAAATAGCATTGTTGGTCAAAGGTTTTCGATCCAAGTGTAACCCAACCAGTACACTAGTACCGAACACAAGATTGGATGTATATATATATATATATATATATATATATATATATATATGTGTGTGTGTGTGTGTGTAATACGGGCTACAAGAGTCAGGGTATCAATATCTACTTTATGACACTCGAAAATCATGATTAGTTACATAAAGCCGCGCTCCTCGCAAGCGACCAGTTAGTTCTCAGGGCATCTCAATGCAGTCTGCGTTGGTTCACACAATGCACAGTTACATCGAAGGGGGAGGAATATGGCGGTATAGGAAAGATGCAGTTTTCACGTTCCTTATGCTTTAAAAATGTGATGGGGAAGCAGTTTTATGTGGTAAAGTTTACGCAGAGGTTAAGATCAGTGGTTATATATGGTATGGTTGAGGAAAAAAGGAAGTGCTGGCAGACATGGTTAATATTATTTACGTGGGATAAGATTTAATATAGTTGCAGTACGTGCTAGTCACGAAATAAGAATTTGAAATAATAATTATGAAAGAAAAGGGCTCGTTATTGGGGAAAGCTTAAAATTTCTCTATCATATATATATACAGGGTGGCCTAAAAAGATTGAAACGCGCTTTAATTCTTTACCTGTTGGAGGTAAGTGGTCAATGTAAATTGCAAAAATGTTGAAAGTAAGGTAGGAAATAAGACTACGTTAATGAAATAGTCCTCTCATTAATTTTCAAAAATTTATACTTTTCAAGTTTTTATACTACCCCCTTAGACAAATTTGATCAATCAGAAAACTTGTATTTTTAATGCAGCATGATCATTAAAAAAACCGCATATCTGTATCTTTAAAATCAACTGAATTATGATAAAGGAAAAAAATCTGACTTATGCCACTTTGCCGTAAAATGTTGAAAGCTGTTTTATCAGTGAAAATAGGGATCATAAACAAATTGCGATGGAAATAGTTTCGGTAAAAAATACGTTAATATGTGTCAAAATATTTTATCACGAATGCATTTAAATAAAGCATTACACAGACAGAGATCATATAACGCAGTGGTACTCACTACGCGGTTAAGTATCCTATGTATTATCATCCCGTTTTATATTTTTGTGATATATCACAAATTTACATTTCTAATTTAATATATGGTCCCCATTCACAATGTTCAATTTCCAATTAAATAATAATTTAAATAATAATAATATAAATTTCCAATTAAATTAAATAATAAATTTCCAATAATTTTAAAGGTTCAATTTTAAGGATATGCGGTTTTTTTTTTAATGATCTTATTGCATTAAATGTAAACATTTTCTTATTGACCAAATTTGTCTAAGGGGGTCGTGTAAAAATTTAAAAAGTGTAACTTTTTGAAAATTAATGGGAGGGCTATTTCATTAACGTAGTCTTATTTCCTACCTTACTTTCAACATTTTTGCAATTCACATTGCCCACTTATCTCCAACAGGTAAAGAATTAAAGCTAGTTTCAAACTTTTTGGGAGACCCTGCATGCATACATACATATATATATATATATATATATATATATATATATATATATATATATATATATATATATATTATCATAACTATCATTAACCTTACTCCCCATTAAGGACAGCTGATTCCCTTGAAATTTTCATTAATATGCTTGCAAATGTTGTACAGTGTAAGACAGAGCGAAATTCCCTTCCCCTCACAACATGCAAAATTTATGTTTATTGTTTGTTTTTTTATTTTTAAAATGACAGCATTTCGGAAATTTCAAAATTTCCTTCTGTAAACCCACTCATTCCTCTGTGCTATTTAAATTTTGTTAAAATTACCCGCCCGTGCAATACGAAATGTTCACATTTTCCACGAAAGCATCACATTTTTCCGCGCCAGAATTTGGACCTCACACCGTTGCTGTGGCCACTGCGCTTCATCCAACCGTTCCACACAGCTTCAGTTTCATTTAATGACAAATTCAGAATTTCCTCGAAAACTAATTTTCTTTCTGTCGATGATGATTGTGGTGGTAGAATATCCTCCACAAATCCTCCTATAAATATTCATCTAAAACTGTTTTTCGGCATATGCCCAAAAGCTGTTATACATGAATATTTATTGGAGGAGCCCTTATATTACAAGCCCTTATATTAAAAGCCCTTATATATTGAAAAAATATTTTTAAAAAATATTCTTTTAAAAATATTTTTTTTCTTTTTTTGAGATCCCAAGTTCTTTAAAATTTAAGCAAAAAAGATCAATCATGATTATGCAGGCAGTGATTATGAAACACTTTCCAACTGCAATGCAATTTTATTTAAGCATCTCTAAAATGCAATACATTCAGCGGTGATAATTTTCAATTATCAGAGTACCACAATAATTTATTTTACTTGGAAATTTAAAACCACGGAAGTAAAAGTACTTTTTAACTCCATGCTTAAACCTTCATCGAAAAATGCAATGCTATAAAATAGTCTGCTTACCAATGCAAAATCAATGAATATACCTATATTCCAGACTCCAGAACTAAATAATTTTGCATTAAAAATTCAGCGATTCTTATACAACTCATCTTACAGCTTCATGTGTTTACATGCAGCATAAGTTAAAATTAGGCTTTGTTGCAGAAATAATCAAAGTTTGATGATCATTTGAACTCAAGAATATTGAATATAGATGTGCGCAGAATATGGATGCACGGGAAATACTCAGAAATAAAGCGGTTTTATGATGTATGCAACACTAAATATAAATTTAAAATAACTTTAAAAATCTTGATTTTTACATTAGGAAAAAAAGATAGATGTCATATTTTATGTGTGGTATCATATGTGGGTGTAATTATAATTTTAATTTTTATTTTAAAAAATACCGAGCATATTTTGCTCAATTTTTTTTTATATTTTTTGTGGGATAATTTGAATATTTGCTAAAATTTTCAAAACAATTTGTGAATTTTAACCTCGCTTAAAAAATGTTTAAAAAATTAGGTCACATAGGGTTCAATGTTTTTCACTTTTTCAATCTACGTTCAATCCAAAACTAATTGAGTGATATTATTCATGTACATCCATATATGTCCCACGGATCGTCTGAACAGCATTCTAAAATTCCATTTTGATAAAGTCATTTTTACGACAGTTATCATGCAAACGGACAAACAGACAGACAGACAGACAGGCAGACAGAATGAATGAACAAAGTCATAAACACTTTTCAACCATGTTGTAAAGTGTTAAAAGTAAGAAAATGCTTGTGTAATAAATATGTGTGATCTAATTTAACACGTTGGGGGATTCTATGAAAACACTAATGCATTGCATATATATATATATATATATATATATTGTATTGCATTGCAATGCATATATATATATATATATATATATATATATATATATATATATATATATATATATATATATATATATATATATATATATATATATATATATATAATAGTTTGAAAGTCCAATGAAAGGAAAGTGAGAAGCTGCAACTCGAAAAACCTAACTCTAAAACATCCACAAAACAAAAGCATGAAACAGCAAATCGTATAATACAAATAATTATATTATAAAAGCATTATCATAGGCAAAAAAAATTAAAAAACAATTAGGAGAATACGAGCAACAAAATTTCTCTAATAACATTGGACGTAAAAAAAAGAACGTAAGTAACATTAAAGACGTAAGTAAAATTAAAAATTTAAAAACAATTAATTCTATTACTAAATTTAGCGCAAATGCAGCATAAATTTGAATAGATTGCAAAAAAAATATATATATATTTCATAAATACCGTAGCTTTCTAAAAATGTGAAGGAAGCTATGCAAATATGAATATGTTGATGTTGATGACCCAGACCGTCCGACCTACCAGAAATGTGTAAGGTAGCTGTATGGACGGCCGGGAAGTGCCACCCAATTTAGACCGGAACCCAGTGGGGGAAATATGAATATATAAAGTAATTAAAGATATTAAGTAAAAATAATGACAATGCAAAATACATTTAATTTATTGCGCAAATGCAGCTTATAAACAAAATGATTTTAATAATCGTCATTCGTCCGCAGGCAGCGGAGCAGTACGCACTTTCTGAGACGCTCGTCGCACAACACCACGTGGGATTTCCTGTTTCTTCTTGCTTTAGCTTGGGCGTGTGTGTACTAAGTTTTAGTAAACCGCGTCGGGCAAAGTAATTTGCGATGGATGTGCAGAGAGTTATTACAAGTGTGGAGGAGCTTTTCATATCACCGGTGGAAGCAAAAGGTTTTCAAGATTGGAAAAAGTTATGGATCCAGCATGGCGGATACACGAGTGAACAGCTTACTGCGGAGCCAGTAAAGTAAGATGTGGAAATTTTGAAGGACTGGAGAGGTAGATTGGGCTGGAAACAGCTAATGATGGACAATGCTATAGACCCGAAGAAGGGTCGGTTAAACCTGGACAATTTTAAGATTGTGGAAGCAACTTCCGTGAAAATGGCACAACAAGGAGTGAAAGACAGGCACGCTAAGCAGCGGGTGCAAAAGGAAAGGAAGGACTGGGCCGAAATTATGGAGGACCAGGACCAGGTACAAGGAGAGACTGTTTCTTCATCGGAGGACGAGGAAACTCAAACTGCAGCCGTCTACGAGGCAGCCTACATCAAGTCCCTGGGATGTGGGAGCGACCAGCTGAAAAAAGACTCCGCGGAGTGGAGAATTTACAGCCACTTCAAGATCTACGACCGGATCATCGCCAGACTAGAGAAAGAGCTGGAGGAGGATGGGATCTACTTCGAGCGAGCCAAGATGATAAAGACAATTTTAGCAGGTGCCATTTCTGATTCTAATTTGCTAGCCAGCCATCCTAATCTTAACACTCTTGCTAATAGAATTTCTTATAATCTTGTTTATGATATTTATAAGGATAGGAAGCTTAAACCTGAGGATGAATTGTATCTCAAATTTAAACATGAAATGTTCGGTAAACTGGAAGGTTACATCACCCAGCCTAAAAGTAAAAAGCTAAAAATCTCTGATTTTTTTAAACCCTCTGAGGACATCCAAACAAAAAATAAATTCAGAAACTTAAACGTCGAGGAAGTTGAAATGACTGATGCGCCCCCCCCCCCCCCAAGGAAAAAATTACGTCTTTTTATGTGGACTCCACAATTAATTGGGGAGCCCTCATAGAGGACTTAAACAAAACTCTTGAGTGCAAAGTTCAGGGTCTTCTCATGGGGAGAGTGATCCGGATCACTCCTGGGTCCGTTGAGGATTACAGGAGTGTACAGGCTCACTTAACCCGTGAGGGAATCCTTTCAGTTTTTTAAATTTGAAAACGGATAGAGCGAGGAAAATTGTTATAAAGGGCTTTCCCACCAATACTAATGCTGAGGAGATTAAAAATAAGCTAGCCACACTTGGCTTCAAAATTGTTAGGATCACGCAGCTGAGGAACAGACGTGACAGGACCCCCTCCCCATCTTCTTGGTCGGACTTGAGCCGGCAGAGGGATGGACGAGGATTTATGATGTTAAATCCCTGCTCTCTATGCAGATAAAAGTCCAGTTATTTAAAGCGCGAGGCCACAAAATGTGTTATAATTGCCAGCTATGGAATCATCATTCTGATCAATGTACCCTCCCCCCCCCCTGCTGCCTCAAATGTGGCGAGGGGCATCCCACGAGAGATTGCACTAAAAATAGGGACACCCCGGCGAAATGCTCCAACTGCTCAGGTTCACACCCTGCCAATTTTAGGCACTGTCCCCAGAACCCCTGGTTTCGTAAAAAGACCCAGGAATTAAAAAACTCCAACAAACTGCTAAAACTTCACCCACCCTTGGCGAGGATAACTTCCCCCCTCCCTTCCCACTAAAAGAACCCTCCCTGTACAGGAAGTGCCGGCAAGTGCCGAGACGGTAGGAGGAACTACCGGCGAGCACTTAGCCCAAGCGCAACCTGTGTCAGATAAAATCCCTCAAACCGCGAATGCAAATACTTTTCTTGAGTTCTTGAGCCTCTATAAAGAGGTCAAAAAATTTATTGACATTAGCAAAATTAGCAGCATTTTAAAAGATATAGTACAAATCCTTAAAGGCGATGAAGACGCCATGACCAAAACTTTTCAAATCGTCGACATGGTAGCTAAAATTATCAAAACCCAAACCCCCCAAATTTAAGTGTTTTACTTTCTTTTGACCGGCTAGCAGAGAAGTTTCTTTATGGATACTTCCCTCATCACCTGTTCTTGCATTTGTACTTTTTCCCACGTGACTCACACACCTTGATGATTGCGTATGGACTTTCCCACGTGCCTCACATACCTTGATGAACTGGCGCCAGTTCTTACGACGACGCCCCGCCCATCAGGGGGCGTTTTACACCAACCTGACTTTTTGAAAAACAAGTAATGTCAAAGCTACAACACATGGAATCTTACACCACAGAAGATAAAGGCGGCAACGCCAGGTGATTCATCCACGACCACGAACGGGAGATTTTAATAATAACAATAGTTTGAAAGTCCAATGAAAGAAAAGTGAGAAGCTGCAAATTGAGAAACCTAACTTTCTAAAACACCCACAAAACAAAGGCATAAACCAGCAAATCGTATAATACAAAGAATTATATTATAAAAGCATTAATTTAGGCAAAAAAAGTTGAAAAACAATTAGAAGAATACGAGAAACAAAATTCCTCTAATAACATTGGACTAATGTAAAATTAAAAATTAAAAAATAATATATATATATATATACATATATATATATATATATATATATATATATATATATATATATATATATATATATATATATATATATACACATATTGTGCATTGCAAGAAAAGTTAACATCTAATAAAAGTCGAGAATTATATTCTAAATAAAATATAACTGGAGTAAAGTCCATTGCAATTAAACAAAAAGACAGTTTATTAATAACTGTTTCAGATTTAAAGAACAAAAATCGATAACATATTACGAATATATTTCACAATCCCTTCAAATGTAATATATTGCACACACAAAACCAAAAATCCATTTTTCATTTCCCCTTTAGGGGGACCTTAGAAAAAAACGGAATGAAATATCGATAATCGTTCTCGCATTGGATATTACATTAATAATTGAACGAATAGAGGTTCTCTTCCAAAAACATTCATGAATTCAAAGCAATTGAATTTTTATTGATCTCATCTCATAGATGGATGAGCATTTAGTGAGGGAAATTACAAATATTTTGTGTCGAAATTTAATTTAAAGATTTGGTATCTAATGGATATAAAGAGTAATTATAGTAGTGTAAGTAGTAGTGTTATCGCAGTTATAGCGGTGTTATGAATTTGAATATAATTTCTCCTTATTGGTTATTTGTACGTAACGTAGATATATGTATGACTACTATTTATCAAGAATCCATTTACAAAAATATTTTATGTGTCCATTTGTTATTTAATTAAGTACTTATATCAAAATATGTATTTGAAATTTAATTATTTTGTTATTCACATCTCGTCTTAAGGACAGAAAGACATAGGAACCATACCAGTAAGAAGGCGGGTCCCAATTAGTAACTTCATGCAGTGACTCAGAAAGAAAATTGTTGCCGAACGAAAAATAGAAGAAACTAAAAAGAAAAATGTTTGGAGGAAGTAAAAAGAATAATAGAATTATTCAAAATACTTTTTCAGTGAATCAAACATATGTACGTAAATGCCGTATGGAAAAATAAATAGTATAACAACAGGTTTCATAAACTACATTAGTAATATCATCAAATATTAAAAATATGTGAGAAGATTATTATAAGTATAGTTTTTAATAAAGTTCTGCAAAATTATAAACAGATCTAACTGCATCAACTAACTGTACTAACTGATCTAACTGCATCAAAAACTAAAAAAATAAAATTGTTTCAAAAAGGACTGTAAGAAATACCAGTTTATATAACAGTAATAATATAATAACAAAAATGCAGGAAAACAACTGGTTTTAGAAAATGTCATGGTCTACTTAACCAAATAAATTCAAGTATCAGTAGAACAAATAACTGTAAAAATTGACAATAAATAAAAAACTATGCAGAATTATGCAGAATATAACAAAAAATGTCGGGGAAACTACTGTTTTTTTTTAAGCTGAATGAGCTTATTCGGAGATTAAATTCAAATAGCACACGATCAAACTATTTTATAATATCAGTAATAAAATCTGCGAAATGAAAAGGAATACAATAAAAAACAATCAATTACACGAGCAATCAAAGGTACTGAGAAATCTAAGCTACACGAGCAATCGACTACATGAGCAATCAAAGGTACTGAGAAATATGAGCTACATGAGCAGTCAAAGGTACTAAGAAATCTGAGCTACATGTGCAATCGAAGTTACATGAGCAATCGAAGTTACATGAGCAATCGAAACTGTAAGAGATAACTTTATCAAGTAAATTCAAATGATATTCTGTGAAACTAAAAGTAAAACACCAGTGATTAAAAGACTATTAAAAAGTGGAATTAACAAGCAAATAAATAAATTAAGGACGCATTCGATTTAGCAAACGAAATAAACTACCTCCTCAGCAAAATTCAAGTAATTTTCTATTACTTAATACAAAATAAAAAAATATGAATAAGCATGCGGGTTTAAGACGAATATAGCATAAATGGAGTAAGCAAAATGTTTCGGTAATTATCTGAGTCACTTCATGAATTAAATTCAAATAACACTCGAAAGAGGAAAAAATGAAAAAAAAAAACTTTAAAAGTAGCAACGAATAAAACTTTGCAAAATTAAGAACATTTAAATTTTTAATGAATGGCTTATGCTTTTAATAACTCAGCATTTTTATTTTAGATTATTTTAGACAGTTTGAACAAAACTGAACAAAAGTTACAAAATTGTTTTGAAGAAAATTGTACGTTACAACATATTTATAAATTGTAATGTCGATATTCAAATCGAATTACTTTTATGTAAAATATATAAATTTATGTATTATATTTCTTTATATACAGTTATGTTACAGATTTTAATTCTGCCTAGAAAACCCCCTTTTTGTTGTTTTTATGTGTTCTTTTAGAACATATATTATTTTTAAACCAAAATTAAAATCATTTCTAACATATTATTTAAAATGTACGAGCGCTTTGAGAGTTATTTCTTCTGTTGAGTTCAAGGTCTTTTTGGCAGTCGAAAATGGAAGTGCCAATGTAAATAATTTCATAGTTTCTATACATTTATGCTGCAGACGATAATGAAGTATTGCAACGCTTGTTTATAGCAGGTGGCTCTCCAGACATCCTGTCGAGACATACTGGCGTTTGGCCGTGAGAACCTTTCTCGGCGGGAAAGATCATGAATGTTTTCTATTGGCTGTGACGGACTGGAAGTTTTCGTCCAGGTCCGTGGAAATGTTGGCTGAAAAGGTATAAAAAGCCGTGCACACCTTTTCTCGCTCTCTTATGCTCTTTTGCCCTTCTGCTCTTACGACTTGGTAGGCAGTTCACTCCGAATCTCGGGGGTCTGACCTCCAGGCAGATTCCTGGGGATTCGTGAGCTGAGTAATGCTGCCTTTATAACGTCCATCTTTGGTGCGATCCCGAGGTTAATACCGGGAATGGAGTAACGTCGAAAATACACGTAGAGCGAACCCGATGCTCATTCCGGGATTATTACTTAACATCGAGCTGGCTTGTGGAATGCTCCCGAGGCTCATACCGGGAAGGTAAATCGTATCGTCGCTACCCGAGTAGTACTTCGTGAATGATGCCATCCATCCAGGCTGGGCCATTCAGGGGAAATCTCTGAATGTGTGTGCCGGCCTTTCATTCTGAAACACCGATTCATCGCCGTGTGGGTGAGTGGCTGATGGTGAGAACTACTACCTTAATTACAACGCCTTGATGACCGGGGTAAGCGACTTTTAATGTATAACTTCATGAGAGAGAGATCGTAACGGAGAGTGAAACCATCTGTTGAGTTTTGTAACTTCAATTCAATGAAAATTCTAAAATTTAATTTCTGTTTGATTAATTTTCAAAAATGCTTTATTTTACCTCTCAGAGTGCTCGTTCCGTAATGTGGCCATACCTATGTTTGATATCAGTATGATCTGTTGTTTGCCACTTAGTATTGCATTATGTGGAAGTATAGAGGCTTTAAAGCCAGTGGCGTTCTGTTAAAATCTGCGCATGTGTCCAGTGGTGAGCTGAAAGATTCAGCTGTTGTATCTGATATACAAATTGAATTTAACTTCTTAAATAAATGAAAATTCATTTTAACTTCAAAATTCTGTGTATTTATTTGTGTATTGAAATTCCTTTTGATTTTGGTGAAGAAGAAAGTTTTTAAAGGTAAGGTTTTGATTTTGAATGTTTTCAGGTTATTTAGGTTCTTCTGGGCTGTAGGTCATCGCGGAGATTTACTTCTCCCGACAGGAGTGTGTGGACCTGTGGGTTATTTTTGCGGCATTTGTTCGATCATGGTTTTTGTAGTGGTGCTGGTGTGGCTAAATTCTAAATTAAGAGGTCACGTTTCGTTTCATCATAAACCCCGCCATTACAAATTGGCGCCGTGACCTTTCCTCCTGAGTACCTGCCCTGTTCTAAATTTTTAAAGTTGTTGATGAAATGTTCTTGTTTAGAGTTTTTCGAAATTTAAATTTAAAGGAATTTTTTTTGCGCTGGACACAGAGTGGTATGAGGTATGGAATTTTTTTTAAAATGTTGCGATTTCGGGAGAGCACTCGTATTTACGTGTATATGTAAAGAAAATTGTCTAATGTGTTGATATTTGAAAATAATAATGTATTGAAATTTAAGAAGTATTGTTATTTTGTTACAAATTGAAAATAGAGTAGAATGAAATGTTTTCACTGGAATTGCGTCTTATCTTGTCAACATGAAATGTATTGGAATTGCGCGAAATGGCACATTGACGGAAATTTGAAAGATATTAGTGCAAAGTTGCACATATAAGATTGAATTTTTGATTTCAATATGTGACGAATATGTAAAAGGTGTTTTATTGAAAAAGTTGAACTGACAAAAAGTTTCGTTTTGATAATGTTGGTATCTAGTAAAGATACGTTGAAAATATAAAAATTGAAATTTGATTATATAAATATTAAGAATTTTAGATTGGCATTATTATTTAAGAATTTTATAGGTGTATTGAATTTAGGAATTGAAACTTAATTGGAATGAAATTTTAATTATAACATCTGTTTTAAGAACACTTTCGATTTTGTTTTTTTGAGAACACTTTGTTTTCGGTTATGATTTTTGGTTCTGTGTTTAATGTGTGGGAGGCGATTCCTGCTGTAATTCTGATTTCGACGAGCTCTTCTGAGCATTTTTTTCCCCAAATTTGGGTTTGCAGATTCGAACTTCCGGTGTGTTGACATGTTTAAATTGAAATGAAATTTTGGCCGGAAGCAGAGGCCGTTTTCGAAAATTTTTCGAAATTGAAAATTTTAACTGTAAATGTTTGAAATTTAATTATAATTACTTGAATACTCGAGTTTAAAATGATTTGAAAATGCACCTTAATTTTGAGAACATAGAGATAAAAAGAGTAGAATGAAATGATATACGAGTTTTGAACACCTGAATACTGATTGTGTATAAATATGAAAATTATTTTGAATAAATTGTTATTGAAGTTGTGTGGCTAGAAAAAGCACACATTTTTGAGTTCTGTAAAAGACAGACTCCTGTTTTGATGAACCAATGTTTGGCTTAAAAATTTTAAAGTTATGAAATATTTTGATAAAAAAATTTTATTTTTCTTGGTTGCATCAAACCTTTTTATTGGGTGAAAATTTTTGAATAACTAGTGGAATTTTGATATGTATATATGTATAAATTGATTTCGAAAGTATTTAGAAAAGAGAAAATGGTGTCATTGCATGAAAATGTGGGGAAGAGCAGGAAAATTTTTAAAGGGGTTGATTTTTTTTGGTAAATGCTTTGTGAAAAATTTTGAAATGGAGTTTGAAAATAATTATGTGGAAATATTTGTTATTGAATGTTGATAATGAAATTTTTTCGATTTTTGAAATTTTGAAAAAGTGAATTTGTGGGGACTGAAAGCTTCTTTTTCCCTGAGAGGTTGTCGAATTTGAATTTTTGTTTGCCTCAGGATGTGAAATAATTCTCCATTTGTTTTGATTTTAAATGTTTCGGTTTCCTTGCCCTGTTGTTGCATCCGAGCACCTTGCTTTTTATTTTTTTTTTCGTGTCTTTGACTCTCCTGAGTTTTTTCTGCTGAGTTTGTTGTGTTAGTGGATTCACGACCCATTTTCACTGGATTGAGTTGATTGTATTGGCGATCTGCAGTCAACGTTTAGTTTGAAATTGTCTCACAAACAATTCGAGGAGAGACGAATTGATCACTCGTCTGAGCAGAATTTCCTTGGGTTTGAATTTGACCTTGCTTGTGTGTTTAGGATGCATGTTGATGTTCTGTTGAACTAGCGTAAATCTATGGGATGGTTGATACCCCATTAGTGGCTTTTCTCAAGGGTTGATCCTCGTTTGCACCCATGCCTGTGTTTACTTCGGTAGCAGATGAAAGAATTCCTGCTCATTTTACTTCTTGAATTTTTTGTTGGCTGCAGTTGATTGCATTCCTGCAGAGTCCAACGCTGTAGGTTGAAATTCCTGAAAAATATTTTTGAGGATGGGTTGCTTTGCTTTGGCAAGTGAAATTTGGAGAATTTGAAATTTTGAAAATATTAAAGTTGTTTAATTTGAGAATTACGAAAATGATTTTATTACAAGAATTGTATTTACGTTGTGCTTCAGATCCCTGTTTTTAATCCCCCTGAGTTGATTTGAATTTTGAAAATTTTGAAGAGTAATAATTTTGAAAATGTTGTTCCTGTCTCGGTTTTCTCCCCTGTCTTGTTCTCACAAGTTGAGTTGTGGTGGTGTTCTTCCTCTGTTCCGGTGGTGCGAACGTGAGTGAGTGGAGTTGTCCTCCTCTGTTTGAGTGAGTTGAAACTTTTTCTTTTCCGTTCCCGTTCTGTGGATGTGCGAGGCGATGTCTGGAACTTTGATTGGCTGACACCAGTTTGATTTGAATTGTGTAATGAATATTTAACTCCGAACTTGAATACTTTCGGAATTTATGAAATTTTTTTTGGCGGCTCCTGTTTATTACTACGGCAATATTTAGAAATATTTTGAAAAATTTGATTGAATTTTGGAGTCAGGAGATTGTTTACATTGTGGAATTTTTGAAAGAGTCAGTGAACTCTGAAGTTGTTGATTTAATTACAGAAATATGGTTGAAATTGTGATGAATTGATTCCACAAGTATTTTACTTTGAAGTATTTTGAAAATTTACTTGTTTTGATATCCATTTGAGAAAATTCTGGAATTTTGAAATTGAAATATTTTATTTTGAAACTTGATTGATTTACTACGAAAATGGATGTATTATGGATTTCATTTGATTTTCTTCTAGTTATTGGATTGCAATTTTTGCACTTGATAATTTTATTTCGAAACTTTGAGTTTGGTGAAATGGTTGAATAACATTGAGAAAGAGATTTTTATTGAACTCATTTAAATACTGATTTTGACTTCTACTTATTTTGACTTACGACGGAAAGGCAACTAAATTTAAAGACAGATTTATTGATTTAAAGAAATTTATTGATTTTTATGGAATGACACTTGTATATTATGGATGTTTTGAATTTTGTTTGGCAGCATGTTTGGAATTAGTTTTCGCCACAAACCAAATTAAAGAAAACTATCTACAAATTTAATTTTTCGGTGGCAATGTTGATAAATTGTATTTGAAATGTATTTGATATTTTTGGCAGTTAATTTGATATTTTGAGACTTGAGAGTCCTCTGTACCTGAAGTCCTGTGCCAAGAGAGCACTGATTTGAAATTGTGGCACTTGTTTACATAAAATATGTGGTTTGACTTCTGCCACCTTGCCACTTCTTGCTTGCCACTTGTTTTTGCCATCTGGAAAATTTTTAATTAGTGTAAAAGAAATTTATTTTAATGAAAATTTACTAAATGATTAAAGATATTTTAATAAAATTATATTTTGAAATAATTGAATTTATGCAATAAAAATGGTAAAATTTATCCTGTGTCATGATTACCAATATTGCCTTGATGTTGCCTCTATGTAAGAGAGGATGAAAATGCTGTGTCAAATAGACACCTAAGATTGAAAGCTGTGTCAAATGGACACTTGATGTTGACAAGAATTATGAGTCATGTGAACCACTGGACAAGGTTTGTTTGAAAATTTTTTGTTATTATTTCTGGGTATGGTCATTTCTCATTTAAATCTGTATTGTATTTATATTACTGCTGTTTTGACATTGTTCATTACAATTAGCTGCTGTTTTCTTCCTTGACTAAATGGAAAAGCTGCTGTGGTCATGAAATACATTGTGATTACATTATCTTGAAAAGTTTAAAACTTAATTTGAAATTTTTTTTTTGCTGCTGACCACATTTTAATACTTAAAGTTAAGATTCTTGAAGGAAAGTGAAAATTTCTTGGAAATTTAAATTTAATTTTAATGAAAGCTAAAATTGACTTATAATTTAAAAATTTAATAGATGATTGTTATTTGAAAAGTTTATTTACAGAGAAATTTAATTTTAACTTTGCTGTTCGACTTGAGGGGTGTTATGTTACTTACTTTTTGTGAACCTTGGGATTTAAATTTAATTTACAATTTAATTTTTCACATGTTATGATTTCTGTGATGGGCTTGTAGATATTAGGATTTTAGACTGGATTGCAGTCATTTTTAGGTTTCTTTGGCTTTGGTTCTTCGACATGCGCCCATATGGGATGGTGTTCGTGTCAGGAACTCTTCTGGTGTAGACGTGCACCACAAAATTTTGCTGAAATTTCTACTTGAAGATGCGTACGACTTCAAGGGCCTGATGCCTACATGCACCTGCTTGTTGTTTTGAAAAATTTCTTCGCTTCGCTCTGAAATTTTTCCCCGGAGGCACCAAGGTATCTGTAATGTCGATATTCAAATCGAATTACTTTTATGTAAAATATATAAATTTATGTATTATATTTCTTTATATACAGTTATGTTACAGATTTTAATTCTGCCTAGAAAACCCCCTTTTTGTTGTTTTTATGTGTTCTTTTAGAACATATATTATTTTTAAACCAAAATTAAAATCATTTCTAACATATTATTTAAAATGTACGAGCGCTTTGAGAGTTATTTCTTCTGTTGAGTTCAAGGTCTTTTTGGCAGTCGAAAATGGAAGTGCCAATGTAAATAATTTCATAGTTTCTATACATTTATGCTGCAGACGATAATGAAGTATTGCAACGCTTGTTTATAGCAGGTGGCTCTCCAGACATCCTGTCGAGACATACTGGCGTTTGGCCGTGAGAACCTTTCTCGGCGGGAAAGATCATGAATGTTTTCTATTGGCTGTGACGGACTGGAAGTTTTCGTCCAGGTCCGTGGAAATGTTGGGTGAAAAGGTATAAAAAGCCGTGCACACCTTTTCTCGCTCTCTTATGCTCTTTTGTCCTTCTACTCTTACGACTTGGTAGGCAGTTCACTCCGAATCTCGGGGGTCTGACCTCCAGGCAGATTCCTGGGGATTCGTGAGCTGAGTAATGCTGCCTTTATAACGTCCATCTTTGGTGCGATCCCGAGGTTAATACCGGGAATGGAGTAACGTCGAAAATACACGTAGAGCGAACCCGATGCTCATTCCGGGATTATTACTTAACATCGAGCTGGCTTGTGGAATGCTCCCGAGGCTCATACCGGGAAGGTAAATCGTATCGTCGCTACCCGAGTAGTACTTCGTGAATGATGCCATCCATCCAGGCTGGGCCATTCAGGGGAAATCTCTGAATGTGTGTGCCGGCCTTTCATTCTGAAACACCGATTCATCGCCGTGTGGGTGAGTGGCTGATGGTGAGAACTACTACCTTACTTACAACGCCTTGATGACCGGGGTAAGCGACTTTTAATGTATAACTTCATGAGAGAGAGATCGTAACGGAGAGTGAAACCATCTGTTGAGTTTTGTAACTTCAATTCAATGAAAATTCTAAAATTTAATTTCTGTTTGATTAATTTTCAAAAATGCTTTATTTTACCTCTCAGAGTGCTCGTTCCGTAATGTGGCCATACCTATGTTTGATATCAGTATGATCTGTTGTTTGCCACTTAGTATTGCATTATGTGGAAGTATAGAGGCTTTAAAGCCAGTGGCGTTCTGTTAAAATCTGCGCATGTGTCCAGTGGTGAGCTGAAAGATTCAGCTGTTGTATCTGATATACAAATTGAATTTAACTTCTTAAATAAATGAAAATTCATTTTAACTTCAAAATTCTGTGTATTTATTTGTGTATTGAAATTCCTTTTGATTTTGGTGAAGAAGAAAGTTTTTAAAGGTAAGGTTTTGATTTTGAATGTTTTCAGGTTATTTAGGTTCTTCTGGGCTGTAGGTCATCGCGGAGATTTACTTCTCCCGACAGGAGTGTGTGGACCTGTGGGTTATTTTTGCGGCATTTATTCGATCATGGTTTTTGTAGTGGTGCTGGTGTGGCTAAATTCTAAATTAAGAGGTCACGTTTCGTTTCATCATAAACCCCGCCATTACAAAATCGTCATTATTTGTATTTAAAATACGTCTGTAAAAAATATTATCATTTAAAAAAGTAAAGGATCTTTCTGACAAATTTTCATATTCGTAATATAAATTTAGTGATAAATTAATTTATATTAAAATTAATTTTAATATAAAATTGCACTAACATTTTTTGGAATATTATATTCATATTTGTATAAATTTATTAAAAGTCTAAATTACAGCAAAAGATTAATGTGTATTGAAAAATATTAAGGAACTTCTAATGTAACCTTTAAAAACTACAATGTAATGTATAACTCTAATGATCAGTTAAACTCTATTTTCCATTGGGGACAGCAATAGCACTCTCACATATTAGCAAAATAAATTGCTGTGCCTTACTTAATACATTTTCAGAGCACATTCCAAAACCTTAGCTAAAAATATATTTTATAATCTGTTGAAAGTAATAAATTACGAATACCTCACAAATCAAAACCAATCAAATGTACTTAAATCAATTGTTCATTTTATGCTGATTGACAAAAGAAAAAAAATCTCATAAAATATCTGTAATCAGTTCAGAAATCCTACATTGAACATATCTATTGATCTTGAACATTACACATTTTTTCGAACCATTTCTTGAAAATGAAATGCAGAATCAAAGCATAAAAATGCATTTTTAACGCTTATTTAATATGGTCTTAACGATTTTAAATTCCATTTAGGTGCCTAAAAAATAATTAATTTTAATCTACTTTAAGAGTTTATTGTTTTTATTTATTAACACTTTACAACAAAGTTGAAAAGTGTTTATGACTTTGTTCATTCTGTCTGTCTGTCCGTTAGCACGATAACTGCCGTAAAAATGACTTAATCAAAATGAAATTTTAGTATGTTATTCAGACGGTCTGTAGAACCTATGGGAATATAAATGAATAATATCACCCAATTAGTTTTGGATTGAACCCGGGTCGAAAAAATGAAATACATTGAGCCCTATGGGACCTAATTTTTCAAACATTTTTTAAGCGGATTTAAAATTCACAAATTGCTTCGAAAATTTTAGGTAATATTCAAATTGTTCCATAAAATATATAAAAAAAAATTCAGCGAAATATATTCAGTAGTTTTTTAAATAAAAATTAAAATAATAATTACACCTCTTATATGAAACGATCAGGTGACGATGATATAAAACGATCACATGACCCACTTCAAAATGATATATGACATCCATCTTGTTTCAAAATCGTGATTTTTTTAAGTTCTTTTTAATTCATATTGAGTGTTGTATCCGTCCTAAAACTACTTTATTTTTGCTTAAATTCTGTGCATCTACATACTGAAACAACGCAATGACAATATATTTGAGTTTAAATGCTGATCTAAATGTGATTATTTCTTCAACTAAGCCTATTTTTCACCTATGTAAAATGTAAACAGCAAAATATATAGAATGAGTTATATTAGAATTCCTGTATTTTTTAACACAAAATAATTTAGTCCATGGAGTCTGCATGGCTGATATGAATGAAATATTAATTGATTTCATAAAGAGAAGGACGATTTTTTTCGATGAAGTTTCAAGCATAGAGTTTAATTTTTTGTAGCTCCATGGTCTTAAATAAAATGTTTAAATAAAATAAATTATTATAGCATTGTGATGAATGAAATGAATGGGAGAAAGTTATGAATGTTTTTATAGAGAGATCCAGGCGTGTTATTTTTTCTATGACGTCATTTGAATTCATTTCAGTTGCTTTCGATGAAGTTTTCAAATATAATAAATTATCGCAGTATTATGATAATTCTAAAACTATTACCGAGGAATGTATAACATTTTAGAGATGTTTAAACCAGGCAATTTATATTTCAATGGCGTCATTTGAATGAAGTTCATTTTTTTCGATGAAGGTTTAAGTTTTCAAATATAATAAATTAATGCAGTATTGTGATAAGTTTCAAAATATTACCGAGGAATGTATTGCATTTTAGACTTGTTTAAATAAAATTGCGTTGAAGTTGGAAAGTGTTTCATAATCAATGCTTTAAGCACGATTGATCTTTCTTGTCGACATTATAACTATTTTTGAAAAATATGCAGAAAATATATTGCGATTGTTTTCTTTTTCTATTAAAGAAACGTTTAAATCATTTTACTTAAGGAATCTTATTTAATATAGAAGGATCCAAGACCTTTGCATTTCGATGCAACTGAGGGAGAATCCACGCATTCCCACGTTGAATAGTATTGTTGTTCCTTTTAGTACTTGAAAAAATACTTATGCGATGTTTGAGAATTCCATTTCACCGATAATTGTAGTTGATTGGTTGAGCCTATTGGTCGGCGTGATCCGCATTACCTTAGCCGATGGGCGCCGACTGAGTTACTATTAAAAAGGGTAAAAGAAAAGTGGAACGTGATGATATAAGAATCAAGTTTACTGGATAGCAGAGCTAACGAAGAGTCAGCTATCTACTGTTAGTACGCGGAGCTCATCGTAGAATAGATTCCTTCGTAGAATAGATTCCTCGTACCATTGAATAGATTCCCATTCAATGGTATGAGGGATGGTTTGCAGTACTGCCAAGGCTGCACTGTGCGGAATATCACTAGTGCGGAATTTGAGTTAAACCGGTGAAGGCAGATCGGGTGTAGTGGCAATTTAGGTGGCATAAAATTTCGCCTTGGATCAGAATTATTTAATGCATTGCACAGTGAAATTGTAATTTACTGATAAATGCAAAATTTAATATGCTGTTTTTTAGTATGCATATTTTTATTTTTAACTAAAATTGCCATAAATATATATTTCACAGACAAATGCAATTGATAATATAATAATACATATGTATATTATGTACATAAAATTTTGCTTTGCACACTTAAAATATTAAAACTTTAAATATATATTAAAGTTTAAAATATGAAATATGTCATTAGCACAAAAATGTATTTAACATTAAGACGTCATTAAACTATTTTGTTCTACAGTACGGCCATTTTATAACGTGCTCACATTGTAAATATCCGCTTTGCCAGTCTCCGTTTATCTTTTACTGTTCATTAATTTAAGTCCAATTTTATTACACTTAGTTTGACAGTTAACAAAAATGTATAAATTTTATAATTTTCGGTTTCAGTTGGCTCTTTTAAAATGTTCTCTTGGCAACAGGTTGAATAAATAGTTAAATGTAGCGTCGTTAACAAATTTATTTTTATACATAGAATTTTAATACATTTACATTCAAGACGAATTTTAATCCATTGGTTTACTGTATTGAATGCATCATTATTCAAAAGTCAAGTAATTCGTTAAATCAGTATATAATGTAATGTAAAATCATCGACCGGTTTCGAAATCAAAACAGCCTTCTTCGTCAGGGTACACAAGAACATCACAAAGCATAAAGTGTGAAAGTGATCACGTTGTACAAAGTATATTTAATATAAAAATAAAACTATCTATACAAACTTAAAATTTAGCATATCCATTAGGAAATAAGGGGGTCTTATCGTTCAGTATTAAATCCAGTAAAATTAAAGGGAAAAAAAAATCTCAATATACAAATTTAATTTTTTTTAAATGCAAATTATCACATATTAAAAATACTGTGCATACAATCTATTCATTTTAATAGTTTGCAAAATTGTCGTAAATGAGCTTGAATGAATAGCAAAAAATAGCATTCCTAAAATAGTTGAGCATAAAAACTTAATTCTTTTAATTCCACGAAATATTTGATATGGACTAAAAAACTCTTCATCGGCATTGAGGTAATTCTTTGACTTCAGAATTTGAAAGCCTGAAGTTTTTAAATTCCCCTTTTTTTTTACCAGATGAAAATTCGTGCGTCAGTTCTTTTATATATCTAAATATGTTGCTAAAAGCAATTTTTTTTTCTGATTTGAAATACGATGAACTTTGATTTTTACTTTATTTTCTTCTTCGCCTTTTCAGAGGTTTTTTCCTTAATTTGAAGTGCTTCTCAAAAGAGATAATTGAAAATGAAAAATTAACTGGAGTTTTAAAATGCTAATACATTTTAATAATTATTATACTCTATATAGAATTTAATTAACGAATTTCAAAAAATAATGTGACCATCTCTTAAATTTTGTTTCCATACATGAAAAGAAATATCTCTGTATTAGCCTTTTCACATACGCTTGCGCTTTCTCAATGGGTAGTAGTGTTAAGAGTTTGCTAGCGAAAGTCATTCAATGCACGAAAAACAAAAACGAAAAGACTGATCCCTTTTTTCCAGGTTTGACGCGCACGGTCAATTAGAAGGTAAGCTTGTCGTATAGAAGATTTCGTTCTGTACTTAAAGCGTAAAGGAAAGACGCTTATCCATCGTGAGGGATATGCCGAAAACTACTGGAACCCAAAGAGACAGAAATATGGAGAGGATGCATAAGCGTCGTCGGCGGTTCGCTTGAGGAACTTGGGGAATCTCCAAGGGAGTGAGGTAGCACACTAGAAGAAGGCATCTTATCACAAATCGACTCCAGAAGAAAGCGTATTGTCTGTTAGGTTATCGCGAAACTTTGATGAAAATTTTCGGTCTAAGGGAACCAGCAAGATATTACATATTTAAGAACTTTACCCCATTTAAAACATAACTCCAATTCTTTATTTGAGATGTGGTATGCCACTATTAAAGAATCAATAAAAAATATTCTACAATTGTCCATGTCTTGGGCATCGTGGATTTTAAGAAACAGAACGACAGTGACGAATTTTAAGAAATGTCGCAAGGTTAGCGATAATTCAAAATCTATAAAAATTAAAATATAAATTTTTTAACAATCTCTGTCGGTTTGTGGAAATTATTTATCTACCATCTTGAAGTTAAATTGAAGATATAAGTGAGATAAGTGTGTTTTATCATGTGGCCGTATAGAATTTTACTTTTGTTAGAATCATACAGTAATTATATATTATTGTTATGGGGTATTATAGTAATTATGTGAAGTTGCAGAAAATTTAAACCTCCTTCGGGGCGAAG
Source organism: Amaurobius ferox (assembly GCA_951213105.1). Lineage (NCBI taxonomy): Eukaryota > Metazoa > Arthropoda > Arachnida > Araneae > Amaurobiidae > Amaurobius > Amaurobius ferox. The sequence continues at coordinate 55,360,981 of OX578148.1, read as the reverse complement.
CATAATGAAGAAAAATACCTCCCCCAAAAAGCCAATACTGTGTTTATGAAGATAAAACTTGGCCAGTGCATGCTTGGCCAGTGCATGTTTGAAGTATTAAGGCATTAGTCTGGAAAAGAACAGAACAGCATTCACCGGTTACATACAGAGGTCAGAATGTCTATTGGAAAGCAACCAGCATTGTGAAACTTTTTGCTCCACAATGCACACAGACAAGAGTGGCAGTGGATAGCGGCTGGAGTTCGTGACAGACTCAAGCCACGATGCCCACACAGGACAACACAATAATTAGTCGATGTTGAGCAAGAGGGAAAATGCAGGAGTCTGAAGATGTTCGTATTCCTGAGTGTCCGGAAATTATGGAGAAGAACCACTACAAGCAGCTGGATGGGAGTGAATATCTTATATAAACTTAGCCACCCCGCAATATGATGGACTTAATCTCTATTGCTCAATATCTTATAATAACACAGACATCATTGGTATACTTGTTTCACTCTTGTTTAACCTCAGATGAATAGTCTCTAACTTCTTTTTTAATAAAAACACAGCAAGTGAGATTCTACACTGGAATTTAAAGCTCTCTTAAAAACAAAATGTATGTGAGTAATCAACCGCTGATAACATAAACATCGGATTTAACGTTTAGGAAACAATCTCCATGCCCCCTTTACATTTGCGATAATTTTATTAGAATATCTAAATTTGTAGAAGAGGAATCGTGTTTGCAGAGTCACACATACATGCACATCAGTAATATATTGCAAAGATTAGTACCGTAACTCTTGTCAATTAACTACAAATAGTTAAACTCTCCTTTTCTTTCATGTTCAAAAATAAATGCCATAGATAACAATATTTCTGCATTTATTTAGTACTATTAACATTTTAAAAGTAAAAATAAAAGCAAAATTCTAAAATGTTAGAAAAATAAAAAACGAAAGCAAGTTGTCCCAGATCATAGGAAAAATACTGTTCAGAAGAATCATACTATAATTGCCATACAATACTGATTAAGTATTCTTGCATGAATGTCATTTTTGTGTATTAGCCGATAGAAAAAAGATCAGACCACAAACAAGTGCGGGACTAATTAAAAAATGTTGATTCCATAAATACCGCGTAGTTCAGCAATCAACAGTCTTTTCACATGTTCGACAAGAATACGGGATCTTTTCTCATTAAATATTAAATTCATATTGCTGAAGTCACTTTAGCATTCAAACGACTGCAATATATAATTTTGAAATAAGCTTTTAAATGATCCAAATCTGGATCCCGTTACTACCACCACAGATTAGCTAAATGTTCCCTATGGGCATTCGACCATTTTCTGAAAATAAATTAAAACATTATAAAGATGTTCCTTTTAAATTTATGTGTTTATTTGCTTAGTTGAAGAATTCGCAATATTTTATAACGACTGAAGATGAAATTATTTCAGTAAATTCAATATAGTATGTACTAACGCTCAACATATACTTCATATTAATAATAACTAGTGGGTACCCATAAAAAATCACGAAAAGTATATTATGTGTTGTATCCCAAAGAGCATATACAGGAATTCCCATTTTCAAGCAAATCTTTAAGAGTAGCCAGGAAATATTTATTAATGTGGAGGCCGTTGAATTACCTGAGAAAATATCCATTTTATAACTCTTAAATCTTTCATTCTTTAATTAACATTACATTTACAAAGTATTCATTAACATGGCGTTTGCAAAGTATTAATTAACATTACGTTTACAAAGTATTAATTAAAATTATGTTTACAAAGTATTAATTAAAATTACGTTTACAAAGCAGGCATATGTAAGTATTTAATAGACTGCTTTACTGATATATGCCAACTTTATTTAAGAAAGTTCTACCAGCTTTTATCTTACAAGCAGCAGTTTGAATTATTGTTACATCTAAGTAAGCCTGGCTAGTTGGATTTAAGGTTTTTCTTTATCGATGATACGATGTGCCAACGTTGAAAATGCCAATCATGTTTTTCTAGGCAGATCATGTGGTTTTTTTCAGACTACAATAAATTCAATAATTGCGGACAGTAATATATTTTACAAGAAAGGTCAATTACTCATAAAACATTAATTATGAAACACTTTCCAACTGAAATGTAATTTTATTTAAACATCCCTAAAATGCTATACATTCAGCTCTGATATATATTAAATTATCACTGTACTGCAGAAATTTATTAAATTTGAAAACTTCATCCAAAAGAATGGGCTTTATTTAAATGACGTTATCGAAACATAAATCGTCTGGCTCTCTATGTAAAAGCGATGAATATTTCATTCATATCACTTTTATTCCAGACACCAGATATAATATGCGTGAAAAATATTCAGCAATTCTTATACAACAATAGCTATTCTTATACAACAATTCTTAGAGCCAAGCCAAGACACTTCATTTCGGGGTTCCTGTGTCTGACGACACTTTCCCCACATCTGTGATGAGGTTGCTTGTCCATATATGAGAGGTGAGAATCTGTCTTGGATGGCTGATCTGGCGAGTAGGTAGGAATGGGAAGGGGGAGGGGACCATGAAAACAGTCAGCCAATCAGAAAGATTGGACTGAGGAAATAACTGAGTTTTAAAATTAAAGTTTGTAAAGAGGTTAATTAGTTACAATATGAAAAAGTTGCACAGGAATTAAGTTAAATTAAAGTTTTGTTAAAAAATCAATTTTACAATGATGAATTTAAGTAAGATAAGTAAAAAACAGATGAGAACGAACGTGGATATGAGTACTGGTCGCACGCAAACGCTAGCTTTTCTATTGACCTGTGGTAGGGCCGAGAAAGAAGAGAGGAATAGCACACAGTCCATGAATTGGAGTGGCGCATCTATCTTCGATCAGAGAAGGAGATAAGGTAGAAACTAGGAAACACCTGTTTGAGGGACGAGGTATCGACACTTTTTCCATGTGGTCTCTTGAGAACCAAATAAAATATGCCGACAGGCGCCAAGGTTACTATATCTATAAGGTTGCGCCACTTCAGCTCTAGCCAATGAGAACACGTAAAGACGAAATGTCACTTGGAGTTAAATGTCAGGAGCGGCCCGGTAGACTCCAATGTTAAAGAATGCTAACAAAGTTAATTTAATCACTTTTTTAAATTTAAAATATGAAATAAATACTCAAATAACATTCATTTTACTTGAACACAACTTAAATATGCAGTACAGGGTTTTTTTGGAAGGGTACATATATAATAAAACTGGATTTCCCTTTCTGAGAAATATAAATCACCTGAAAGTTTCGTTTCGCTTTTTGAAACCAGTCAATGTTATTACAGGAGGCGATGTTATTTTTAATGAATTTTGTTTTAAATACACGAATTTACAGAAATGTGTTCGGAAAGTTTTCTAAACAAGCAATAATTTTTAAATGTTCATTAAACACAAATAAACATCGCATAATTTCTTTCTAAATGATCAAAAGATTTTTAGATCAAAAAGATAATTTATATCAAATCGAAATTCAATGTAAACATAATGTATTATAGTATATTGATTCATGATGAAAAATATATGGGCAAGCTGTTTATTTTCGTAAATCGTACCCCCCCCCCTCACCCTTCCATTTTTTGAATGAAATAAAATTTAATTAATAAAATGTAATGTAATAAAATTTAATTAATATAAAATGTGCGAGATTAAATCAAAACAATAATTAAAACGCTAACACTAAGAGTTTTATGTCTTTTTAGGGGGGGGGGATGTACTTATACCTAACTAGTAAACGATTTAAGTGATGCTTCTATAATGTATATGACTTTTGTTTTAAATACGCGAATTTACAAAAATATGTTCGGAAAGTTTTCTAAACAAGCAATCATTCTAAAATTTTCATTATACACAAATAAACATTGCGTAATTTCTTTCTAAATGCATATAAGTTATTTTCGATTATGTTATCTCTAATAATTGAAAATCAAAACAATAATTAGAACGCTAACACTAAGAGTTTTATGTCTTTTTAGGGGGGGGGGGAGGAATGTATTTGTTGTGATGTGTTTAAAAACTTTAAACTCATCATAACACTTTATAACTTTACAACAAAAAAGTTATTCTTTCCCATGAGAACTTTTCCTCAAATTCATGGTGGTCTGAGAAAATGAATGTTTTTCCCACAGTGTCTTGGAATAGAAGGGCACTTAAACCATTAAAAAAGCATTTAGGTCTAATCACTCAAAACCTTAAGTGACATTTTAAGGTATGGAAAAACACAGTTTACATGCTAATCTATACCCTTCATTTTTCTACAATTTGCCATTTATTTTCACGACCATAAAATAACGATTAATCATGAATGGTTTGCAAGCGCATTCATTTTAACATATTACCCAGATGTGCAAATATCATCAATTCTGAGTTCCTGTGAGCAGAGGGTTTTCAGCGGAATTCATCTACATGCGAAGAAACAACCTTTTCTCCCCCTTTTCTACAATTCGTCAAAAAAATGTGACATCATCAGTCTGTGACCAATGGCTGATTGAGACGCTTCCCTTCTTAGTATCAGAATTCAAGGAAGGAGTCATGTTCGTAATTACCTTTTTTTCTTCTTACTGATATAGCAACATACAAATGTGAACCAGGAAGCAGCCTTTTTTCTTCCTTTTGTCACTCCCCCCTTCCTGGGAAGAGGGGAGGTGTAATTTTTAGATGTCAGTGTCAGTATTGGATCAAGAAGTGACAGTGTGTAACAAGAAGTATATAGATATAGACACCTTTTGTTGAGTATGTATCTCATTCCTCTGTTTTGTTCAAGTTGGGTTTTTTTTTACAAAAATGTGTTGATCAGCAGTCGAGTGTTATAGAATATATATATTTGTTGTGCTGAGAACAAGAGATGTTATTTTATTCACTTTGAATGCACAGTGTGATAATGCCGCTGTGATAAGGGGGAAAATATGCATGGCTGATGAGGGCCTTGGTGTTGTGCGTGTGTGGGTGCAGCTTTGTATTGTATAAAGTGGGAATTCAAAGATGTGTTTGAATTGGTGAAAATATATATATATATATATTAGCACAGTGTAGCCTTTTTGAAAACCAGTGCTATGTACAAGGTCTGTTCTATCGAGTTTTATATTCTACACTGTGATCATTTTACAACATAATGCTTACAATTATAATATTTTATCCAACAATGCAATATGTGAGTAGTAATCTTTTCATGATCTTATATTAATTTAATTATTTCCAAATATTATATTTTATAAGAATGTTTTAACATAAATATTGTGTAGTTTGTTGTTTTACATATTCAATCTTAATGTCTCTGGATTAAATAATAATTTATCTGAAAATATATATATATTTAGATATGCAATTAATAAATAAATTTTTATTTAAATAATCATTGTGCATGATTATAATTCATTTTAGCTTTATTTACTCTATTTTAAGGTTCTCATGTCAATACCTGGATAATTCCACTATACAAAAAAAATTTATAATTTTAATTGTTTAATTGGCCATTGAGATTAAATTGAATTGATATGGGAATCCGACCTGTGAAAAATTGTTGCAGGGATCTTGATTTGAATAGAGTAATTGATTTATAATATTTTCATTAAGCTCTTAAAGCAATTACTATTAATTTTCTAATTACTCTATTCAAATTGGTCCATGCAGCACAACATCTCATTTAAGTTTTCTGGAAGAAATAAGAGTAACCAGATATTGTGATACAACCATTCAAAGGACTTAATTAAAGAAAAATAAAATCAATTGAACGATCATATCTCAACACCTGATTGGGTCGGACACTCACATACAATTAAAAGGGAAATTAATTTTTTAAATACTTAATGGAATGGAATGGGACCGTATAAGTGGGGAATAAAATTTTGAATAAATATGACATTGCGTTGTGTAATTAAAATATAAAAAACCATTTTGTATGTGAGCGCCTAAAATTACTTACCTGTAACTTGATCTAATTCAATCTAATTCTTTTATCAATGTTGCAAACATAATTATTATTCATCTTGTAACTATTAGTCACTACTAATTAATCAGTCATTAAAATTTAATGTAGTTTTTCAAGGTTCATTATTTATTTTATGTTGTTTAAGCATCTAAAGTCAAAATTACTTTAACCACAGCATTTTCTCTTGAAATTGGATATATATGAAGATTATCAACCTTTAAAAAAAATGTTGATGAGCAAGATCACCAGCTGTTGAAAATTTCCTTTCTGAGCAAATTTCAAGAAATGAACATAAATAAAATCTGCCTTGTAGCCCATCACTTCACAGACCATACACATTTTAACCATCTCTTCCACTTCTGCAATAGACACATTTAGAAAAGATAATAACCACAGCATTTTCTCAATCATAGAAAAAGCGCTAAAATATGATTTTTCCTCTTCATGCCTTGATTCCACCTTCTCAATTTTACGAAAAGAAAAAAGTTGAAATTTCTAAATTTCTCCCACTTAGCAATTTATTCTTTTCTGAATCAAAAATACCAGAGTTATTGAGTACAGCATTGAGAGAATGCAATATATTTTGTACAAACTTCGACATTCTGAAATTTATTATTTACAAATATTACAGCTGGTTCAAGAATGACACAAATGACTTGATGCTTGAATATTTATCATGCCATATTAAAAAATCACAGCAGATCAATTTCTTTACATAACTTTATATTCCAGTCAAAAGTTAAGAAGATTGCATTCTTTTCATACACAAAATTATATATATACTTAACTGAGTGTCCTTGAAGTTTTTAGATTTAAATATACGTCTATAGAACTTATATTAGAGCTAGGAGTGCCAATGGCACTCCTGCCGAAAAATTAACACCACCTTGCTGTACCAGAATTTTTTGAGAGAAGAGCATGAGTCAGCAAAAAATTCTCCCGCGCAAAAACGGAAGTTGCCATTAGCGAAAACAAAACTCTTGCTCAACCAGGGAGGTCAAAATTTAAGAGACAGAAGAACCTGATTATCTCCATAAACAACCGCCTTGCCAATTGAAACTGTGTGCCCGTATCCAGCCATATGAATGAAAATATGAATGGATAGCAGCACGCTATAATTAAAATTAATAAAAGAGACAATTGGCCTATTAATGAGTATATAAAATAAAAGCAATTTTGAATAATAATAAAGTAAAATAAAATATTGAATGATTTATAAAAAAAGTTAATTTGGAATAATAAAATAAAAAGGTGTTGTGACGTGTCACAACAGTATTTATGCCTAACTAGTAAACGATTTGAGTGATGCTTCTATAATGTATATGACTTTTGTTTTAAATACGCGAATTTACAAAAATATGTTCGGAAAGTTTTCTAAACAAGCAATCATTCTAACATTTTCATTATACACAAATAAACATTGCGTAATTTCTTTCTAAATGCATATAAATAAAGTTATTTTCGATTATGTTATCTCTAATAATTGAAAATCAAAACAATAATTAAAACGCTAAGACTAAGAGTTTTATGTCTTTTTAGCGGGGGGGGGGGGGTACTTATGCCTAACTAGTAAACGATTTAAGTGATGCTTCTGTAATTTATATGAATTTTGTTCACAATTTTGTACACAATTTGCATGCACATACATGTACACAACTTGCAATCTGATTTAAAACAGCGGTTCCGAACCTTTATCCCCTTGAAAACCCGCGCCTGTTTATTTTCTTAAATCGTACCCCTCCCCCCATTTTTTGAATGTAATAAAATTTAATTAATAAAATGTAATGTAATAAAATTTAACTAATAAAACGTAATGTAATAAAATTTAATTAATATAAAACGTGCGAGATCAAATCCTGTTCGATTTTTCAAAAATTACAAGAACATCATTAGAAAATATATAAAGATACAAATAACTTGCTGTAAAATGAAATTAATAAAAAGTATACTGTACTTTCGTCTTTTAAGATTTAAAAATCCTACATAATGGAACTTCATGAACTAAACTAATGTTTCAAGAAGGAAGTGCATTTTCCCAATCTAATATAAATTTTACAATGTTGACTACTTTAAAAGAAAATTTTTGATTAAAATTTTCATTATTCCACCTTTAAAAAAGGAAAATAAATAAATTTTGAAAATATAAATGTACTTTTAGTCATTAATTTCTTAATAAAAAATATCTTTGGTTTAATAAACGAATTTAAATGAGTCCTATTCTTCAATACTGAAATTTTTGCATGTATCTGAAGTTGGGAAACACGACTCTAAAATATGCATTATATTACGAAAAAACACTTACTTATTCACATAAAAAAGCTAGCATTGCCTGGAATTTAAGATGCAAATGTTTGATTAAAATTCTAGTTGAACTTGTAAGAAGTCTTTGAAAGCAATAATCACTATAAAAATACACTTGTTTCAAACAAAAAATAAAAAAACTCCGCGCGCCATCTTGTGCCTCGCGCTGCAAGTAAACTCCAACGCCAACTGACGTCACAGATGGTGTTCGTGGCAGAGGAGTGGCACCCCCCCCTGGACAGGCGCGGCCATTAAGGGGCGTCGCGGGTACGCGCGACACCATTGAGTAAACACCTCAAATTATTTTTTCAGTTATACAGATTTATTGCAATTTCTATTGAAAAAATTTGAATTTTTGTTCAATTAAATCGAGAATTATTAAAAATAAGTTATGAAATATGTCACTAGATGGCAGCACTACAGCTTTCTTCAAAAAAGGAGGCTCGTGAAAGCTGTAATGCTTAGAATTTTCAACACATAAGGGGAAAATTCAGGGATATTAGATAAAGCCGCGTCCCTAACATCGACATCTCGAGAGTGAACGAATGGTATAGGAACAATATTATAAATTTGGCGTGAAAAAAAACCAGACATTGCAGATTTACTAGTAGATTGTGTCGCGGTCTCAAAGCGACACAATCTACTTCTCGCCAAAGAGAAATAGAAGAGTAGGAAAACATGAAGGGGAACCTCTCAAATTGGCTCAGTTTCGCTAATTTGGCTTTAATTTTCTACATTTAAGAATGTATTTGTTCACTTTCTTGTTTTTTTTTTATAAATTTGTAAGTTTAAATAAACATCTGAACAAATGATTGGAGTAAGTGTACGTGTACCGTGATGGGAAGGGGGAGGGGTTATGATATATTAAGGATTTCTGGCCATCGTGAATAAATTATATTGTTTATGACACTCACTTTGAGGGATCACTTGACCCACCCAGCTGTCTTACTTATTGAAGTGGTTTCGCATTTCGTCATTTCTGATGTAGTGTGGTTCTGTCCTATGGGAAGGGGGTTATTTCTGATTTGGGGCAGTTCTGTGTTCTGGTTGATGTGCTGGTGACGAATTCCAATGTGTTTGACTCCAAATTAATTCTTTAAACGTCTGGCGTTTCCTATTTTTAGCATACCCGTGATCGATAAGCTATTTTTAGTGACGCTTCAGAAATATGTTGTTTCGGTTATTTAGTTTGAGGGGTCACTTGATCTACCCAGGTGTCTTACTTTTTCAGCTATTTAACATTAAAAAATACCTAAAAATTAAAGAAATTTTAAATATTTAGTAAGAAACTTTAATATTAAATTTTCATCGTGTTTCTTTTATCTACGTCGTTTCTCTCGAAGTAATGACCCGGGGCTGGAAACTATATTACTCAGATACCCCCTGGACGTAAATTTTGCTTGAAGTAGCCCCAAAATTTCTTATCTCGGCATCCAGTTTAGCGATTTTGATTTTAACGATGGTTATAGTCTCTGCACCCTCTGTAAGTGTTATCTGAATATACATATTTCGTGTCAGGCCCCTGAACGTAACTTTTAATTTAACTAGCCCCCTAATTATACATTTTTAGCGAGCATTTTTCCTAATTGAGCGAATTTAGTTTTGCTAGTGGCTATAGTTTCTGCACCATTTGTACATGTCATCTGGTTATGCATCTTTGTTGTGACAGCTCTCTCTGAGGATAACTTTTACTTCAATTAGCCCCCTCCCCAAATTTCCCATCCTAATTGAACGATTTTGCGTATGCTGATGGTTGTATCTGCACCATCCGTATGTCTCAGTTTGATACACATATTTGATGGATATATAACATGCATGCGTTTTTTGTGTCAACTCCCTGGGCGTAATTTCTAGTTTAACTAGCCCCCACAATTGTACATCTCAGTTCCTAATTGAGTGATTTTGACTCTGCTGGTGACTATCAACTCATATCTCAGCAACATTTGTACATTTCACTTGGATACACATATTTTTGTGTCAACTCCTGGATGTAGCTTTTAGTTTAACTAGTCCTCACAATTTTACATATCTGCTCCAAATTGAGCGATTTTGGTTCGGCTTATGGCTATAGTCTAATCACCATTTGTACATGTCACATGGATATGCAACTTTAACGTGGCATATCCAGGGGGGGGGGGTGCCACTCCTCTGCCACGAACACCATCTGTGACGTCAGTTGGAGTTGGAGTTTACTTGCGGCTCGCGGCACAAGATGGCGCGCAGGGTTTTTTAATTTTTTGTTTGAAACAAATGTATTTTTAAAGTGTTATTGGTTTCGAAGGCTTCTTACAAGTTCATCTAGAATTTTATTCAAAGATTTGCATCTTAAATTCCAGGCAATGCTAGCTCTTTTCATGTGAATAAGTAAGTGTTCTTTTCGTAATATAATGTATATTTTGGAGTCGTGTTTCCCAACCTCAGATACATGCAAAAATTTCAGTAATGAAGAATAGGACTAATTTAAATTCGTTTATTAAACCAAAGATATTTTTTATTAAGAAATTAATGACTAAAAGTACATTTATATTTTCAAAATTTATGTATATTCCTTTTTTTAAGGTTGAATAATGCAAATTTTAATCAAAAATTTTCTTTTAAAGTAGTCAGCATTGTAAAATTTATATTAATTTGGGAAAATGCACTTCTTTCTTGAAACATTAGTTTAGTTCATGAAGTTCCATTATGTAGGATTTTTAAATCTTAAAAGACGAAAGTACAGTATACTATTTATTCATTTCATTTTACAGCAAGTTATTTGTATCTTTATATGTTTTCTAATGATGTTCTTGTAATTTTTGAAATATCTAACAGGATTTAATCTCGCACATTTTATATTAATTAAATTTTATTACATTACATTTTATTAGTTAAATTTTATTACATTACATTTCATTGCATTCAAAAAATGGGGGGGGGGGGGGGAGTACGATTTAAGAAAATAAACAGGCGCGGGTTTTCAAGGGGATAAAGGTTGGAAACCACTGTTTTAAATCAGATTGCAAGTTGTGTACATGTATGTGCATGCAAATTGTGAACAAAATTCATATAAATTATAGAAGCATCACTTAAATCGGTTACTAGTTAGGCATAAGTATATCCCCCCCCCCCCCAAAAAAAAAAAAAAAAAAAAAAAAAAGACATAAAACTCTTAGTCTTAGCGTTTCAATTATTGTTTTGATTTTCAATTATTAGAGATAACATAATTGATTTATATGCATTTAGAAAGAAATTACGCAATGTTTATTTGTGTATAATGAAAATGTTAGAATGATTGCTTGTTTAGAAAACTTTCCGAACATATTTTTGTAAATTCGCGTATTTAAAACAAAAGTCATATACATTTTAGAAGCATCACTCAAATCGTTTACTAGTTAGGCATAAGTACATTCCTCCCCCCCCCCCCTAAAAAGACATAAAACTCTTAGTGTTAGCGTTCTAATTATTGTTTTGATTTAATCTGGCACATTTTATATTAATTAGATTTTATTACATTACATTTTAATAATTAAATTTTATTACATTCGAAAAATGGAGGGGGGGGGGGGTGCGATTTAAGAAAATAAACAGCTTGCCCGTATATTTTTCATCATGAATCAATATACTATAATACATTTAATTTATTATTCTGAAAGTATATCATAGTGTGTGTGTTAAACGATTAGTTTCTATAATTTTATATGTTTACATTGAATTTCGATTTGATATAAATTATCTTTTTGATCTAAAAAAAACTAATAAAATCAAGTGTTTAGCAATAAGTTCTGCACTATAAAAGCATCACTTAAATCGTTTACTAGTTAGGCATAAGTACATCCCCCCTCCCCCCCCTAAAAAGACATGAAATTCTTAGTGTTAGCGTTTTAATTATTGTTTTGATTTTCAATTATTAGAGATAACATAATCGAAAATAACTTTATTTATATGCATTTAGAAGAAATTACGCGATGTTTATTTGTGTATAATGAAAATTTTAGAATGATTGCTCGTTTAGAAAACTTCCGAATATATTTCTGTAAATTCGTGTATTTAAAACAAAATTCATTAAAAATAACATCGCCTCCTGTAATAACTTTGACTGGTTTCAAAAAGCGAAACGAAACTTTCAGATGATTTATATTTTTCAGAAAGGGAAATACAGTTTTATTATATACTAGCAGCATACCCGTTCTTCGTACGGAGTATAAAATATAAAGAAACTTATAATTGAGATTCATATGCAAATTATGTTAAAATATTAAATTTATTGCTCCTAAAGAGAAGTTTATGAATATCTGTTCTCATCATGAAAAATTATCGTCACGGGCAGATCTGCAGAATAAAACATCCTGGCCCCTTTCGAAAGCAAATTTACAAAAAAAAAGAATTGAATCAATATATGCAAAATGAAAGCATTAAAATTGTATAGGACCCGTACTATTTATATACGCGAATATTAGAAGATATAACCTGTATTAGTAGATTACATGTATAAATTGAAAATATCAATAAACCCGTAATTAATTCCAATATATGCCAGAATGAAAGCACTAAAATTATATGGAAATATATATATATATATATATATATATATATACATATATATATATATATATATATATATATATATATATATACCCATACTACTTATATTGTCGCAGATTAGAAAATATGCCTGTATGTTAGTAGAAAATTACCCTTATTACAATATGAGTCTGAAAAATCTTTGCCGAAATAAAACAGTTGACATTATAAATTGAAAATTTCAATTATCCCCGTAATCTTTATACCAGAAGGTCGTAATTGATTCCAATATATGCCAATATATATCAAAATATATGCCTATATACCTGTACAACTTATATTCTCGTAGATTAGAAGATAACACTTGCATTTATAGAAGATTACTCGCACAACGTACAATATGTGAGTTTCAACAATTTTTTTCATAATAAAACAATGGCATAATAATTTGAAAATATCAATAATCCCCGAAAATATCAATAATAATAATGTGTAACCTGTAGACCGTAATCGATATTATCCAGTCAAAAATGCAATGCCATTTAAATTTATTTTATATACATATCTTTATTATTCAAATCGGAAAAGATTTAATTAAAATCGTATGCCACATAACACATTGGATTTACATCCATTGCTAAACGACATGATATCAGTTGCTTCAAATAAATTAATGGAAATCATATCGTCTGAATAATGCTATCTCCATGAAAGGTTTGGCGATATTTTCTTCAATTTAGCGATAACTTAAAAAATCGCCAAATTTATCCCCAAGTGGGACTGTAAAACTGATTTTGCGACCCATTGACTGTCCCATTTTGCGACAAATTGACGAAACATCATCATAATATTATCCCCTAACAAAACACAATTAATTTTATTTATTAAGCGCAATTTTATCAATTTCATGACATTTTTATAGATTCACAAACATTTTTATCAATTTGGTGTTATTTTAAAAATTCGATAAATGTGTTAGTAAGTAGGATGGATAGACTGACCCACAAATGCTACCGAAACATCATTTCAGTACTGTCTTCTAGAAAAACGAATTTAATTTCATTGATTTGCGTCTTTTTTAACAATTTGGCGATATTTCCGTCAATTTGGCAAAGTTTAAGAAAAGTTGCCAAGTTAGCTATATTCCGCCAAATTCGTAGCTCTGAAATTGCAGATCTGAAGAATAAAACATCCTGATCCCGTTTGTATATACTAAATGCAAACACTAAAATTGTATTAGAAGATATACCCTTTCTACCCTTTTTCTGTTTCAACAATCGGATAAATGAATTTATTGGTAAACACAATATGAGTTTATCAGCTAAACACAATATAAAAGCTTAAAAACTCTTTATCAAATGAAAGTGATGTACGCAGTCCGTAATTAATATAATTAAAAGAAAAATCAAACCGTTCATTTACAAAATATATTTTTACATCTATTTATTTATTATTCAAATAGAAAAAATAATAACAAATATTAAGAAACACATTTAATTTAATTGCGTTGCTGAGCAACATAATATAATAAAGAATCTTCCTCATAAACTGCGAAATTAAATAACCATTTTGATCTCTTCCCCATAAAATGCAAAAATAATAACTATTTTGATTTCTTTATACTTTCCATTGTTTAGTAAATGCTTGACCATGGAGTTAGATTTTCCATTTAAATTCATGTTTCAAACAATTCATGCTTTCAGATAGTGGCTAATTAAAGCAAAAATCCTGCACTAAGCTCAGAAATGAAGTTTTAATTCACGTTCACATTTTAAACAAACGATTTTCATCCTTTCCGTTTGGATAAACCACGGAGTTAGAGAGTAGATCTCCTAGGATAAAGTTCCGTTTTTCATTAATATCTCGACAACCCCTGGTATTAGAAACTCGAAACTTGGGCAAAATTTATGGGGGCATATTTTAAGGCTACTCACAAAATTTCATTAAATTCGATTCAGCCGTTCTCTCGTGATGGTGAGACAAACGAAATATTCGTTTTTCACTAATATCTCGAGAACCACTGGTTGTGGAAACTCCAAACATGGACTAAATTTTAAGTGGGGCTATTTCTAGGCTACCCACAAAATTTCATCAAATTCGGTTCAGCCGTTCTCCCGTGATGATGGGACAAACAGACAGACAGACAGACAGACAGACAGATTTTCAATTTTATTTATATAGATGTACCTTTCCAAAAAACCCTATACTGCATATTTAAGTTGTGTTCAAGTAAAATTAATGTTATTTGAGTATTTATTTCATATTTTAAATTTAAAAAAATGATTGAATTAATTTTGTTAGCATCCTTTAACATTGGAGTCTACCGGGCCGCTCCTGACATTTAACTCCAAGTGACGTTGCGCCTTTAAGTGCTCTCATTGGCTAGAGCTGAAGTGGCGCAACCTTATAGATATAGTAACCTTGGGCATATCCCTGAGCGTAACTCTTACTTTGGTCATCCCCCCCCCCCCCAGTTTTCCATCTCGCCTCCTAATCCACCGATTTTGCTTTTACTGGGGGCTATAGTCTCTGAACCATCAGTACGTATTATCAGAATATGCATATTTTTTTAGTCAACTCCCTGAGCATAACTTTTATTTTAACTAGCCCCTACTATTTCACTTTAATGTAAATTAGGACTATGTAATGTTTTTCCACTAGGAAGGATGGAAGGATACGTTCCATATGGCCAGGATTTTTATGAACAAGCGAGAAGGTGGGAGGTACGTTATTTTACTTAATACATCCGTCATTTATATTTTTAATACATCCGTTGCTATGCCCAAAATACGTATATATATATATATATATATATATACATTACTAATACATATATAGGCATAAATACATAGATGAGCGCCTCCCTATACATGTCGCTCACGAGCCGCCACTGTATGCCGAGGACTGTTCTTCTTAAGGTATAAAGGCCTGACCGGATACATTTCTTATACAACGATCAAATAATTCAAGTTGATCAAATCAATGAGAGTTACTATAAATCTAGTTAAAAAAGTAGTTATTTAAATCATCCGAGGCATTCCACGAAAAAACTGGAAAAAGTTGTCACATTACCATAATTCAAATTCGAATAAGTTCTCGGGTTGATCAAAAATAGTGAACAAATCTGCAGTTCGAGACAGATTGTTCCAAATAAATAAATAAATAAATAAATAAGTTATAAATGTCGATTGAATATATCCCTGGATCCAATTTGATATAGAGACGCCGTAAAAACTGTAATTAACGCAAGTGTAAATAATGCAACATTATTATGCAATTTTAAACTATATATAAAAAATCTTATCATTTTTCTATTTTCCAAATTCGTATGTAAAAAAATACAAAGGAATTCTGGCACATAAAAGATATTAAAGGAAAACCAAAATGAACACGAAAAGAATCTTTATATCATTTTCTTATGAACCATATCATACGGAAATCTATTTGTGTATGTTTATATTATTGATATCCCAAATACCCATTACGAAGCAAAATCACCTATTTACGTGTTCCATCTTAGTATATCGGGAAGACCTTTCAAATATCGTAACTGGCTATAACCCTGGCCATTGGAATGCATTTCGGAACAATAAAATGACTAACATTTTGCTAGAAGAATATAAAGAGGGTCATGAGATTTATCGATAGAAAGGAAATATTTCAATTTTCTGCTGGCATCAAATACCGAAGCTTTAAATGTGTTCGTACGTTGTTAGTTTAACAAATAAATGAAACAAAAATGTATCAACCAGAAAATTAGATCTGAAAAATTGATTTAATATTTTGTAATATGAAAAAGTATATTATACTTCTTGTATTTTGAAAACGTAATCGATTGTAAATACTGACACAGAAAAATCGACTGGCTATCCGATCTTCATAATTTAACAGGAACTAAAATGAATATTGCACGCGGCTCTAAAACAAAAATTATGTTTCTAGAGTTAGATATAATTTTTATGTTTCTGATGGCTAATTTTTATTAAAGCTCAGTTTACCGGATAAGAGCGAGGTTATTGAAAAGAAAATTATTCCCCTTCGGCCTCAATCGAATCTGCATAAAAGTGGGTATTCCTTTCATGGTTAGTCCAGTTTTGATTTTGAAATTTTATAGATTATAACACTATTTTTTAAAAAAATCTGTAATTAATATAGTTAATGCATTATACTTTTGGAATATTTGTATGTCAGATTTGTATGGCGTTTATAGCTATTTTTTTATGCTTTCTGTGGATTAAAGTTATTGTTTTTGCAAGTAACATCTGGCTCAAAAAAAAAAAAAAAAAAAAAAAAAATACTACTGCAAGAAAGCTATGGCGGTGAATGAATCGCTTTTTATTTACCGTGAGTCAATTTGTAATTTTGATTCCGTTCAAACCATTATAGTTCAAACCATTTTGCTTGGCGTCACGTTAACGACTCACTACGTGTGAAAACATTAGACGATTTTCTGAAAATTTAGTTGATATTTTATTTCATTTTTTGACGACATTCCTATTGGTTACCATTTCATTTATGAATCTTTTCCTTTTATTGTATTTGTATTTTATAATTAAATTCAATTTTAAATGCCTCGTAATTAAAAATGTAAATTGATTGATATGTACATTTTGCTTGGCGGTTATGGCCTATATTACGGCATATATTCGCAACTTATTTTCACTTCGCCACTGATGAAGGGCATAATAATGCGCGAAAGCGCTATGACTGTGTGATTTTGTATGTCGTAAAAAGGGGATTTTAATAAGACTTTTAAGCCTATTTTTTGGTTGTCTTTGATTTTAAAGTATTGATATAATGTTTCAGTTTTGTATTTGTAACGATTAACTTTAAAGGTCTCTCTGTTCCTCGTTATCAAACTGTTCTGTCTTTCAACTCGCTCGAGTATTTTTATTAAATTTAAAATTAAATTTTATTAAATTAAAATATCACGTGTGGTGAGTGAAAAACTATTTCATTTCGGTAATAAGTTTGTTTGAAGATATATATTCCCTAGAAATATATTTTTTTATTCCTTTCATATGGACAGAAAGAGTTACTGAATTACAAACTCTAAATTACAAATACTACAAATACTAAAATTAGAATTACTAAATTACATATATTTCAAACAATTTTATTTCTTACCATTACAAAAATGCACGCAAAATCCGCTGTACAAACGCAATAATTATGATCTTAAATCAGTTATTAATTATAATCTATCATCAACATATCATTTGTGAATATTTTAGAACAATTATATTACCTTCAATGCAGTACTTAACATTTAGCCCATACTATAAAAACCTACTTAATAGTTTAAAAATTCAGTTAACAATATTCTTTCTAATAGCAAAGAATGCATAGAAATTATGCTCCTAAACTATATCCAGAAATTAATGAAAACTCTCTCAATTCCAAAGGATTTAAAAACAAAAACACATTTTCAGAATATAAATAATATTTAATAGTGTATGCTACTGCAAAAATCATTTTTTTATGAAAACAATGCAACAAAATATAATTTAAAAAATTTTGAATTACTCATTTTGAAAATATTTAGAAATTAAATTATTTTCACATATAACATATAGTTTTTTGAATGTAACAGTAGGATTCAGTATAAAAACATATATTTTTTCCACTTTTATTATTGCAATGAAAATACTTAAACTGGATGGCACAGTTATTTCAAAGCCTAATAAATACTGAACTTCTAAGCAAACTTTAATGGCTAACAATTCGCAATATATGAACCTATCTTCAGAATTTATGCAAGATTTAGCAGTGTCGACAATATATTACATTAAAGATTCAGTTTTTATTAACATAATATTATTAAAACCCATTTAAAAAGTTTAATTTACAAACTTTTTAAACAGTTGAATGCATATAATTTTTCAAAAGTAATATTGGTAACACATTTATTTTTACTTTCCTTATATACATAGTATAATATATAAGGACATTAATGTGACGGGGTGGAAAATTCGAATTCGAGTTTTCGACCGCAGAGCACGTTTCAAGTATCCCTGAACACGGATCGAACTTTTTTGAGGTGATGTCTGTGTGTATAAGTATGTACATGTGTGTGTGTCAGTGAGTCTATGGAGACGATATCTCACGAACGAATAATGAGATTCGAGCTAATTTTTTTACAAAAATTACAATTTGTGATTACCAGAAGCCTATTCTTTTTAAACGCAATCAAATATTCAGAAGAACCCAAATTTTCGAATGAGATTTTGAAAAAATCAGCAAAAAATCAAAACTTTCAATTAAGTTACGTAAATATTAATTTCTTACGCACGTTTTCATTAGAAATCGATTTACATAACCTGTAAATCGCTAGCATGAACTGTTCTCGAGATATTGCATATTATTTAAAAAAATTTATAAAACAATCACATAAACTTTAGATAAAAATATTAACTATTGCGAAATATGTTCACTTTCCATATATAACATTATCGATATGTGCTAGCATCATTATCTTGGATTTAGGTCATTTTATTTTCGAGCGAAGATATTGTGGGTAGTAGTTTTGTATTTGGACAACATTACTCATTTATCTACTATAAAAATAACCGGCTTCTTCGTTCATAACACAATTTTGACGACGAATTGGGCGGAATAACGCCAACTTGGCGACTTTTTAAAAATGTCGTCGAATTGACGAAATGCAGCCAAATAGATAAACGTGACTCTAAATCAAGCAAAGTGACGACTAATTGATGAACTTATTATTAAAATATTTTAATATATGGATCATATTGCATTATAAAGATGCTATCAATATTGATAATTTTAATTTAGAGTTGATGAAATATAAGTTAATTCTGTACGAAATAGCTTTACATGTTGTCATCCGCAAAAGCGCCCAGTGTATAATTTAACGTTTAAAACACTGTCCCGTGGATCTTATACATAATTTTTTTACGGTGAAAGAAGTAAATTTATTGCATTATATAAGGAAGTCATGCACTGCCCACATCTGATTTTCTCACTTTGTACTTAATAATACAATGTTTAAACTGAACTGTTAAATTATTCTCTGCGGATGGCTGGTTTCAGATAGAAACGCATTTATAGAATTTATATAATATTTAAAGAAAGAGCGTACACATTGTATACTTTTAAATTCCAATTTTTTTTTTACATGCATAAAAACATTTAGGAAAAATTTTAATGTAATACATTTAAAAAAGAGTAAAAACTTCATTTATTAAAATATAATGCAGTAAAGTTATATTAATATTCGTTGTAAAGAATTTTATTTTACGTTGTTGTACAAAAATGTTTACACAGTAGAATTCATAATCAGGAAAGCATTAATAACACTTTGAAAAATTAACTTACATTTTTGTTGCTAGACTAAATAAATGATTTTTAAATTCAGATTCACAATATAAATATATATTTGCACTCAAACACACTAATTTTTCAAGGTTACTGTCAAAAACTCCCTTATCATACAAGCTGCTAAAATTATATAAAACATCAAATAAGAATGACATTATTTCAAAAAGAGCAATTCTAAAAGGAAAAACATTACTTGTTATACTTTGTTTAACATATGTCCACACTTTCAATATTGCTTTATACATTTTTTTTCTATTTCACACACACAATATGTTGAATATAACAGGTAAGAGAAATGGAAAATAATATATGTCCTGTTTTTCCAAATCCTGATATTAAAGAGAAAACAGTTAGATTGGATTTATCAAAAATTCAGTAAAGCTCTTCTGCATAGAAATAGGATTGTTCATTTAAGAAATTAAATCACATGCCGATTTGATTTAGGGAGAACTCTGAATTGCCACATCATCACGATTTAAGAGATCTAAAATATATTATAAACTGTTAAAAATTGACATAAACTAAACAGCCAAATGTAGATTCTGCAAGATCAACTATTACACAATTACAACCTTCAGTTACCTTACACCTTTTTGGTAGGTCGGATGGTCTGGGTCTCAACAACAACAACAACAATTACAACCTTGGAACTATTACAGCTCTGTAAACTTAGTTGTTAAATATTTTCTGTTTCGAAAGTCTGCAATATATTTATTTGAAATTCCCTAATATCACTTATTTTAAGCACATATGGCATTTTATTTTAAATATTCTTCTCTGTGGACTCCATTTATATAACTATAATTAGTTATGCCTTGGTTATTGTCTCAGTGACTTATGACTCTTAGTCATTGATAGCAGTGTTCAAAATATGCATTTTTATTACAACCACAATGCATAGACGTATTCAGAAGGGTATGGGAGGTTACAACTTCTCCCATTGGTTCTACATTTATATTTAGTATTATTATTTATATTTAGTTAATATTTATACTCAAAAGAACACCAGTTTGAACCCCCCAACTTGTGACTTGACCAACTTGTGACTTGAAGGCTTATTTTTTGGTCTTCAGATGACTAGCATTATGGTTTGAATTCTGAGTGGAGGCACATCTATGCATTATTATAGTGATTCTGATTGCACTTTAAACTGCAGCTCCTGGTCAAATTACCTCCCTTGTGCTTTAATTGATTAATAACGCATTTTACAACCCAGACCAAGCCGCCAGCTTTAAGCATAGACCAAATTTATTGTTAAATACTGTATATAGAAGAAAGTTTCATTCTACAGCAGAGCCATTAAAGTGGGAGGGCTGGGGCTCAAGAGGGGCCCGAACCCGCAATAAAATTTTAAAGGAGAAGAAGAATACACAAATAGGAAAAAATCAAATATGAAGGAGTGATTATGTTTATGGGTGGGTGCACTATTTCTATGAGTCCTGGCTGCAGACTTATTACGACGCAGCAGTTGATATATCCTGTGCCCGCGCAGCATACCCAAATATGCTGAAGAAGCGGCGTATGCCGAGAAGCGGGGTATGCAGAGAAGCGGGAGTAGTACAAATATGTATGCGCCCACGCAAGAAGGTAAAGGATGTTTATGCACTTATTACACCCACTTAGCGACCGAATAAGCCTTTCGAAAAATTTAATAAAATAATTTATAACGTGATTGCATATTTATGCATCAATGCATGTATCCATTATTACAAAGCCTATACTTGGTCCAGAAGTTCACATTTTTTTTAAAAATCTAGATACCGATCCGGAAATGGTTCCAAAACTTTCGAAAATTCAAAAAATTTGATAGATGTTTAAATATTTATGAAAAGAAACCCTCATTTTGGGGGTAAAAGTAGGATGTGAAAGAAAGCCATCGCGTCATTCAAATATAAAGGTAGAACTTCGGTATTTTATGCGATAGACGATAAATTTTCAGTACCCTCTAGAAGCCGGATTTTTTATAAAGTCGATAGTATTTTTTATACAAATTTCTAAATATCCCGAAAAACCCAAATGAACCCATTCAAAACAAATACAGCATTCATTTGTGCTTTCAGTCCAGAATGCCAGAATGTCAGACAGTTGTTGCGAGTGGAAGTGGTGATAAACATATAAATTTCTAAAATCTCGAGTTTTACAGATAGAAATTTTAAATCGTAAACATAAGATTGTAACGTTCTTAGAAGAAAAAAAAACAGATTTTCACGATAAAAACTTCGATAGTTGGCATTTATATATATATAAGATTAAATTTCTATTTCAAAAATAATTCAGATTGAAACGGTGGAAACTGTAAAAGTTAGCCATTGAGATAAAAATTCAACTTCAAAAAATGCTAATTCATATTCCAACGACAGAGGCTTGTTTATTTTTAAAATCATTTGTTAGGCGACGCTTGCTCCGATTTTGATGCAATTTTCACGTTGTATTTTCGAATCTTCAATGTACCCACTCGATCTGCCTACCCCAAACTTGGACTCAATTTTGTGGCTCTTTGCTACGCTTACGCTGATGCATGTGGTTTATATGTAAATATAGAACCGAAGATGGAGCCTAAACTTTCGAAAATTCGAAAAACTTGATAAATTTCTGATTATTTGCTAGAAAACTCTTTTTCCCATAGAAATATCTATACGTATGTATATAATCACTATTCCGAAGCCCTTACTCAACCTGGAAAGTTGCGTTTTTTTTTTTTTTTTTTTTATAAACGTAGGCATCGAGCTGAACATGCTGCCGAAGCTTTCCATAATTAAAGAGATGTAATAGATTTTTTTAATATTTGTAAAAAAGCTAATTTATGAGGAGAAAAAAAGGGGGAATGGGAAAAACGTAATCCGTTCTACAAAAAAAAAATGTAAAGCCTTTGTTTTGGGTTGGAACGGGATATATGTATATGAAAATTAAAAACCTTTTAAAAGACGGAATTTTGATCAAGTTGATAGTTTTATTTTTTAATTGTGTAAAATTGTGTAACATGCAGAACAAATAGTCGGAATACCCAAAACGGTAAGTCTAGCTTTCTGCAATGCGAATTTGAATTTTTAAGTATGAGATTGTAACAATATTATAAACATTAACCTAAAAAAAAATCATGATTTTTGATGAGAACTTCCACTTTTACGGTAATTCCGCATTTATTACTCATAATTTAAATTGCTCAATAAAAGTTCTCCAGGTACGATCTTCAACATTTGTCATTGTGTAGACTCATGTCTGCATCTAGAAAATGTCCACTCTTTTTGTCGTCACTCTATTTATTTGTATTTTACCATTAAATTAAATATTCGATAATTTTCATTTTAGAGCGACATATTGCTCAAAATTTTAATTTTGTCATACATATACTGTTGTTCCAGGTATGGTCTTCAAATTTTGCCATAGTGAAATTTCATATCATAGCTTTACAAAACTTGAAATATTTTTGTTGCAACTTTATTTGCTAGTTTTCTGTAATTGTATTCATAATTCAAAAAGTTTCATCCAGAAAGTCTCTCTCGAAGAATAGGTGCATATATGGACATCTCTTCTACGGGAACGGAGAGTGTAAATAACGAATTTAGTCATGTGATGAAGAAAGGAGTATTGATAACGTGTTATCAGAAGAGTGGCCCGAAGGAAGGGAGTAGAGGGGTCATTTAAATATCGTTTTTAAAACTGTATTTGTTAGATGGCATTTGCTTCGATTTTGATGCAATTTTCATGTTGAACTTTCTACTCCGCAATGAAACTATTCAATCTACTCATACTGTCAAACCCAATTTTATTGCTTTAAGACTTATGGGCCAGCTCAAGAAGTGGTCGCTGAGAAGAGGGAGGGGCGAAAAAGCAAATGGGGTTGGGCATCTTTCGCCACCGCTGCGCGGGCGGAGAACTTGCTGAAAACTGATTGGTATAAAAACTTCTATATTTAGTGACTACTAGCGGACAAAGAACGTTAGTATAAAATAATTTTCAAAAAATATATTTCGTTCATAAAACTTTTATTAAAAGTCTTTACATTTTAAAACAAATTCAAAAATTATACATATATGTTCTTAATCTTCTCATTCTGTAAATGCAGATTTAGTATGTATATTTTCTTGAAATTTCAAGAAGATGCATATAGGAATTACTCGCATATAGGATAAAATCTACACAGAGGGCCAGGTTTTTGTAGAGCCATATCATTTTGCGCTGAGAGGCGGTTCTGTGCTGGATTCACTTGAGCGCTAGGTAGCTCAAGGTAAACTAGAAGATTTCGTTGATTTGCTTTTGTTGCCGCTTCATCCAACGGATTGGAAAATACGAAGGACGGCACGATGAAGATACAGAAAATGATGATAATTAACTAAATAAAACAAAATGAATTGATCATTTTTACAAAAGGGAAACCTACAAATTTATTTTTCAGAGCATTTGAAAATATAACGAGTGTGAATAGATTGATTGATAGATATTTTTATGTGTATATATATTACGGGTAAAACCCGAAGTTGGATAAACTTAGGTTTATCCGGGTAAAACCCGCAATACCCAAATGGGCTGGGTTTACCTATTTTTTTCCAACGCTGCTTGGGTGTACCTAAGTTATACAGCCCTACTTTGATCAAAATCTATTTCGCCGATGAGAGAAATATTTACATTATTAAAATGTGCGTGACTCTTTATGTGCCCAAGTTCTTCGTTTTCGTTAGCTGAATCACGCTCCTAAAAGTCGCCGGTATGTTATAAAAGAGAGTTTTTTTTTTTAAAACACTGCTAGGAATACAAAAATAAATACTATAATGACCTAGTTCTATCTGTTTATCTATTTATAAGGCTGTCTGGAACGCTTGGCGAAAATTTTGACGACCAAATTTTCTAAATGTCGCCAAATTGACGTGTATGTCGCTAAATTAATGGAAATGACGCTCAATTAAAGAAAATATTGCCAAATTAATAAAATTAAAATCAAAGTCCTCCCCCCCCCTTAAACAGGATTTATATTTAACATATAGAGAATGGATTGGAATACAAACTAATTAATAAACGGATAATATATTATTTATGTTTTAATGGGGCCCTGTCTATCTGCTCGTCGATTCTACTGGATGCCAAATTTGGCGACTTTTAGAAAGTGCAAAAAAATTGACAAAACAGTGCCAAACAGACAAAAACGTTGCCAAATTCTCAAATATTCAATAGGTCAGAAAATATACACTATTAATTAAATTAAATTTATTCGATATACCCTGTCACTTTGAGATAGAATTTTTATTTAACATTCTTTATTCAAAATGAAGCGAGTTTCACTGTTTTGGGGACAGCTACATTTTATGAAATATTCTAGGGGAGCTTGAATTAATGGCGTTATGTAAGTGAATGGTATAGTATGTATGTTTCGATAGAGTGTCATAGAGGATCCATCAGATTTTAATAGGTTACCAGTGGGATACCGACCCCTGCTCGCTGTCTCTCGACAACCACCGCCGTTCGCTTCACTCTGCCCCTGTGCCATACTCAGAAACAACTGCTTCAAAATATTTTGAACGAAAAACGCATCCTCCAACAATGACAGTACATGTTCAGAAAAACAGGTTGCTTTGTTTGATGAGATAGGTAAGTATAAAAGAAATAAAATGGGTTCAGGAAGTCTTAAAACGTGTTTATTCCTCAAAATTTTGAAATCGAAAATATTCGAGAAAACAAAACTTGCTCTATACAATAGTATGAGAAAGTAGTAAAAATTCGTACGCTATGATGCAAATAAACTAAATCAATCTATTAAAACTGTTGTAAAACTGTTTTATTGAATTGGTTGTTTATCTGTTAGTCTGTTTCTCCTCATTTGAACACATATTAAACATGCGTCCAACTTCCTAAAGATCTGAAATTTTGTAAGCTACTTAATCCGGTTGAACAAATCAAAATACTGAAATTAGGAGGATCCTTGAAAAATAGGACTGGCATTTTTCCCCATTGTAAGATCGTTAAAAATGAGTCCAATATACAGCTTCGCTAATTTTTGTATGCACAACAGTACAGGCTACAGGATTTGCTTTAATTGCTTGATACGGCCTAAATATTAGAAAATGACTGTTGTTGAAACAGACAGGCAGGCAGACAGACTGCCATCGGTCATCCAATTCAATAAAAAATTAAAAGAAATTCAATAGATTCATTGCATTGGTTTCTTTAAATCATGGCGTATGCATATTGTATAGATGAAGTATTCTTTTCCCGAATATTTTCGATTTCGACATTTTGACGGATCACCAAGTTTTATATACCGACGATATATTACACATTTTTCACATAAATTCATAAAAAAAGCATAAAATTAGAAAAGTGTTAACTATTGTGAAATATGTAACTATTGTGAAATACGTTCACTTTTCATATGCAATGTTATGCGATATATTTGCTAATGTCATTTCGTGGATCTCGTTTGAATACTCTGTGTAAAATACTTTGTGTTTACATTGTGTTTTTGTGTTTTTTGTACATTGACTTCCATCAATTCGCAATTAGTCATTTATCGATATATAACAGCCCTTCTCTCCGTCTGTTTTGGAGATAAATTTGTCGAACTTGACCGCAACTTCTTGAAATATCGCCAACTTGATAAAAAAAAAATATGGCCAAAATTGAACAATTACGCTAAAGTAATGAAATTGACGTCAAATTGATGAATTATTTATTAAAATCTTGTAATTTGTAGACTATATTGCTCATGTCGTATGCTATCAATATTGACAACTGCCACATTAGATTTGCGCAAAATATATGTTAATTGGATATTTCGAAATAATATTACATCTTGTCACCTAGAAAAGCGCCAAATGTGCAATTCAAAGTTGAAAAAATTATACAGTGGATCTTAGTGGATTTTGAAAGTGATCCGTCTCATCGTGACACCTAAGGAAGTAGGTTGGTCGTGTAGACGAATTACCCGCTATCTGGAAGCTAATGATACCATCAAAGCACTCTGGCAGAAGCTGTTGCGGGATGGTACTCATAACTATGGCTCTGTGCACCCTCAGGCATGTGTACCAACAGAAAGCTCTGGTGGAGGATAGCGACTTGTGAAAAAATCTTAAATTGCTTCCATATTTTCGCTGCCCAACATCCAACAAGATGTAACGTCCATTATGGAACATTCTGTATGATCTCGTCCCATTGCAAGACACGAAGTGGAAATATGATTATACTCCCGTTGATCTTTAAGATGCCTGCCATTAAACATACTACACCAGATGGTATGCCCATCATTGGACAGAAATAAGACTTTGGGAATCATTATTTTCCACATGGCGTCATTTATATTGATTTGGCAGCATTTTTATCACTTTGGCAACATTTAAAATAATCGCCAAGTTGGCGACATTCCGCTAAATATCTCACCGAGTGTTACGGACGAACGAACTAAGAAATGGGTTATTCTTATAGTCTACTTATGTTCTTTCCAAGATATTGAACTTTCACCAATTAGTCGTCATTTTCATTAATTACTTCGTCTATTTAATTGCTTCGTCTTTAATAACCTGTCTTTGATAGTCTGCCTTTTCGGTTTGGGATGAAGTTTTGACTGGCTATTACTGCTGAATGACATAACTCTGATTGATGAGGAATTTCCTGCCCCATCTATAAAACACTTTGGCGTTACCTAAATATAGATAAACAGACAGATAAATTAAGGTGCTTATATTATTAATTGACGGCTCCATCTGGACAAAAGCCAATCCCGAGAGTTATAGAAGACCACTGTATGGCATCGCATAATTTTTTGTATATAAATCTCATAAATTGTATATACCGCTTCTGCCTTGTTGAAGATAATCATCGCATGCGCTTTTATTTGTTTATTAATTTATTGTCTCCACTGGAGCGCAGGCTGATAAAAGCCTAGTGTTTGCAAAAATACTCCAAACTTTTACAGAAAAATTGCAGATTTCAAATGTTTCTATAGAAGGAGTGAGTGCATTTTATCAGTTGGGATTATTTTCCCTACATTGAAGTGTGAAAGCCCCAGGCCGTCCGGCTCGTCCAAAGAACTTAGAGCAACAACTACATTGAAATGTGAGAAAGTAAAAATTAGACATTTCGTAAAACTTTCATTTAAAATCTATAAACTTATTGGGCAGTTTATTAAAAAAGAAATTTTCAAGAAATCACTTAATCCTTTAGCGAGATATCCCGCCTCTTGAAGAAAAATAAATTTTCTCACATATGTTTGGTGTAAATGCCGCATTTGATAAAAAAAAAACACGATCTTTAAAGTACTTAAAGTACTTAAAAAAGAAAATTTTAAGAAATCACTTAATTTTTTAGCGAGATATCCCGCCTCTTGAAGAAAAGTAAATTTTTTCACATCTGTGTGGTTTAAATGCCGCATTTGATGAAAAGAAACACGATTTTTTAAGTACTTAAACTGCACATTTTTGTATCAGACATTACGTTGCATTTTAACAAAAGCAAAAATGAGTAAAATAATCTTACAATATTCATGTTTGAAAGTCAAATCAGCTTTAGAATAGAAGCTAGGTAGATCACTTCTTCTGTAACGAACTTACTTCTTAAGAACGTGTTTTAATCGGACTGAATCCAATATATATACACTTAAGCGTTGCTGCACAATGCAGTTCCACAATGTACAGACCCAGAATGTCGATTTCTAAACCATAGGAGATACTTCCAAAAATGACATATACACCAATAATTCTTTGTTTCACCATTTTCAGGACTCTTATTCAATTATGAAGATTATGAAGATTTTGAACAAAGCAGTAAAAATAAATAGGAAAAATGAATGATTTGTAAAGGGACAGGGAAGTTTATTGCACAAGTTGCGCGAAAAGTTTATTTTATTTTTGTTGTTGTGTTTTATTTAAATATAAATAGAAACTAACAGCTGACAGAGAAAAGATCAATCTAACAAACTTGCATCTCTGTTAAAAATGATATTTTATGAAATGTAAGTATATGTATGAACAAAGCTAATATACTATTATAAGTAAAGCCCGGAGTTGAAGCAAATTGAGTTAAAAGGATTTTTTTTTTACCTTGTTGTATCATATTTGCAGAAAATGCCTTTTATACTTATTATGTTTCATGTTATTATGCTTATATTTTTGCTTATATTGGCTCCAATTTATGTTTTATATCGGTACTCCAGTTTTCCTATAAGGCAAACAATTGAATTTGAATTGTGTAATGCGAACATGCACAAGCAAAGTGGAATCTTTTTTCGAATAATTTGCTTTCTTGCATTGTTAACAGTTTAGACGACGAAAAATCTATCTAATTACAAATTTCTAAAGAAATACATATCGATAGATTCCACTTGTTATATGATTTAACTTTTATCCAAACACACTTTCCAAAGTTGCCTTGTGCGAGTATTATTACTTCTCTCTAAAAAATTAACGATACGTTTGTGAAATCAGTGGCGTCATTAAATGTAGAAGACGTATTAATAGAATGAAATAATATATGTATTCAATGTAGTGAAATTGAATCTGTTCCGGGATTAGAGGGTCACATCGTAAGAGAAAAATGCAGACGATTTCTTTTTTAAAAAAATTACTTGGAAAACAAAACTATCCATAGCTTAAAGCAGTCGGTTCTAAGACGGGACTGGGCCAAATGATATTACGGCATCAGCATATTACGGCAAAAAATCTCAAAGAACGATAACGAAGTTTCCAGTTAAAAATTACATTGGAAAACTAAAAACAATATGAAAAAAATTTAATGGTTTAGTTGGATCTCTACTTCTCCAATTAAAAAAAGCAGGGTAGCATATTTTACCGTCGTCCTATGTTAGGGCATGCTGTATTGAGTAAGTTATTAAATGTTTGGTAAATCTTTTGATTTTATGTTCCTTCTTGAGGTTTAGAACATATGTTCGGGAATAAGTAGAAAAGGTCCATTTCTTTTCTTTTTTTGACTTCGGGTTTGTTGGTTCTTTTTCACTGACGAAGGGATACAACGTATCTTCGAAACAGCTATATGCTGCCTTATTTTCTTATTTGTGCTTAAATACGTTGTTTAAGTTTTAATTAATTCGTTCTGAAAGTTTAGCTTCAAAATTTTTATCATTTCGATGCTCAGCCGAATATGGGTTAAATTATCTGGAGACGTTTTTAATGAAGGACTAATAACTTCCAACTTACAAGTTACGAAAAACTAGTAATTTGCAACTTAATGATAGAAAATAAAAATCTGGTAAATTTAGAAATTGCCATGCCAGTGTTTCTAATATGGTTGTTGAAAATCGTTGACATTTCATTGCTTTTGAAGTAAGAATGAATCATATTCATAACGTAAACGTTCAAATACCACTCATGTGGAAAGTAATGCATTTATGAGAGTTGCTATAAATGATTTTCACCAACTAATTGTTCATTATTTATAAACAAAAGTATAAAGGCGGCGGTTCCTGTACTGGAGGTCGTTGAATCAATCGTTATATTATATGGAGAAGTTTTTAATGAAGGACTAATAACTTACAAGTTATGAAAAACTAGTAATTTGCAACTTAAAGCTTAATAACAGAAAATAAAAATCTAGTAAATTTAGAAATTGCCATGCTGGAGTTTCTAATGTGGCTATCGAAAATCGTTGGCATTTCATTGTTTTTGAAGTAAGAATGAATAAAATTCATAACGTAGACGAGCAAATACCACTCATGCAGAGAGTAATGCGTTCATGAGGGATGCTATAAATGATTTTCACCAACTAATTGTTTATTTTTTTTTTTCAATATAAAAGCGGCGACTCCTGTACTGGAGGTCGTTGAATCAACATTTTACACAAGCCGCTTTATGATTTGTGCCGCCGTTCTTGGTACATTAGAATTGATTTAAATGCTTCCATATGTTAAGTCTCCAGGAAAGAAATAATGCAGTCCATAAATTAATTGTAAAATGTGTAATTAAATATAAAAGAAAATGGAAGGCATTTGGCGGTGTCTTTGATGGGTGATAGAAGTCACATTTTTTTGCTGTTTCAAGTAAAAACTATTAAGAGCTCAAGATTGACTAAAGATAAATCATGCCGACGGTTATGCATTTGGTCGACGGATAATTAGTTTGATTCAATGGATGAGCATGCATTTATGAACAGAGATCATGCGTCCATTCATGACTCTTGGCACACTACATCCAAAAAAATTCTTTCGAATAAAAAATATTTTAGTTCAAGATTATGAATCCCTTTAACCTTCGATTAAGACATGTTAAGAGCCACAAAAACCAGGCCTACTATTCAGAATAAGACTATGTGCTATCAATTGAGAAATTTTTCAGCGCCGTTATCTGCAAATTGCAAAAAATTGAAAATAAGTTTGAATTGGAAAATCTCGGAAAATAAGTAAGATAGGCGAACATTTTAAATTACCACGTTTTTGAGCTCCATTTTGTGCGAAAATATGTACGGTTTGCTAATAACGTACACACGTACGATAAAAAATGTAGTTAACGAAAAATAATAATTGTTATACTGCATTATTTGCCTGCTATTCTTTTAGCAAAATACATTTTCTACAACAAGAATTATAATTAAAATAAAATATAATTAGATTATTATTTCCTTGTGATATTTCGTGTTAAAGTCGTGATATTTCGCCTGAAATTAACAAAAATATCTTCAAATTTGCAAAAATGACTTTAAGTTAGCGAAAATAACGCTAAATTGAAGAATTGACTAATACAATATATATGGACTATCTTGCTTATTGGGGTTGCTTTTGTTTATCGCTAACTGTCAATTGAGAGTTGTGTGAAATATTAATTGGATACTTCGAAACAGTTTTACTTGTTGAAACCAGGAATGTTGAAATCACCAAAATGGGCAATGTAACGTTAAAGCATTGTGCCACAGATCATTTTTTTACTGTGAAAGGAGTAAATTCATTGAAATATGTAGAGAAAGTCATGTTCTGTCCACATCAGATTTCTTATGAACATATTGCACATATTTGCATAATAAATAATGGACTCTCTACAAATTTGTAATTAAAATATTCGCTTATCTCACTTCGTTTTCGAGGAAGAAATATCATACTCTTTATTTCACCACTAGAGGTTCTGTAACTTAGATTTAATTTCGCTATCGCAACCGACAGCGCTCAAACAAACTTCCCTATTAGTAGAAGTTATTAGTTAAAGTTTCCATAGTTAAAGTTTTTCTATTAGTTAAAGTGATCCATAAAAACATATGAGACATCCCTGTAGATAAAAATGTGAAATAATTGATAACGAATGGATAACGAATATTGATAACGAATAAAACTCTTAACTAATTCATCAAACTCTTAACCAAACAAGTAAGAGCACCATTCTATGAATTGTAGTGAATGAGAAGTTCGTAAGTTCTATATTTGGCGAAACTGCAATTGAACAACAACCGGGAAACTGCAACTGGGAACTGCAAATGCCTGATACGACGCTATGGAAAGTGTTGAGAAAGCGATTGATTTTCAAACCATACAAGTTACAGCTGGTACACGCTCTTCCCCTAAATGATAAAGAACAGAGAATTAATTTTTGCAATTTTGTTCTTGATGAGCTCGACAAAGACGATTCCTTCATATCCAATCTTGTCTTTAGCGATGAAGCGACGTTTCATACCAAAGGTAAAGCTAACTCACATAATACTCATATATGGGATACAGGTTATCCTCATGCAACCGTTGATGTGGAACGTGATTCGCCGAAAGTTAATGTGTTTTGTGCCATATCGCGAGACAAAATTTTCGGCCCATTTTTTTTTCATGAGTCCACTACTACTGGCATTACATACTTGGATATGCCACAGATTGGGTTCCTTCTGCAGTTAGAAGAAGAAACTGGAGACTTCATTTTCTAGAAGGATGGAGCGCTACCACGTTAGCACTTCTCTGTTCGTGGATACTTAAATGACAAATTCCCGCAACGGTGGATTGGTCGCAGAACAGATGACGGCATCGCTCTTAATCAGTGGCTCCAAGAAGCCCTGATTTAATTCCATGCGATTTTTTTCTTTAGGGCTACATAAAAGATAAAGTGATTTTTCTTCCACTACCGGCTAACATTGACGAACTGAAAATGCGAATAACTGCAGCCATCCAAACTGTAACTCCGGACATGCTGAAAAAAGTGTGGGATGAGTTAGTTCTCCTAACGACTGAATGTCGTTCGTGTTTCTGGTGGTGGTCACATTGAACATTTATAATTTTATAAATTTTAAAATGTTATTTTTGATTTAATTTGTCCAAAAAGGTTTTGTAACTTCTTTATTTTTGTGATTGTAGCTCTTTAAAGTTGGGGTATTTAGTTCTCAAAAGGTTCTTTCATTCTGAAAGTCATCTGGCCCTTGTCATTCACCTATTGAAAAAAATCATATCGAATGACTTTTAATATTGTTAATCAATTATACCTTCTTTGGTCACGGAACTCTTTGGGGAATTTAGTTTGATGGAGAATCTCTAAAATGGAAGAAGTCCGCTGCGTTCCAAATTAGGTATTTAGAATTTTATACGTATTTACATTTAATGAAAATTTGCACAAAACAATCACTTCGCGGAACCCTTAGGATATTGTCACGGAACTCCAGTGTTCCGTGAAACACACTTTGAAAAACAACACTAAATAAGAGAGCTATCTTGTCCACATTCCGACTAAGAAATTGAAAGTAAAACACATTGGCATCCTTGATAAAATGCTTTATTCTCATTCAATGAAACTCAAAATGTGTAGATTCATCCATTGGCATAAACACTGGAGATTTTACGATGTCATAACTTTTCCATTAGTGAAAAAATTATATTTATTCTGCATAGGTCTATATTGGAATACGAAATTCATCACTGTAACCAGCCCCCCTTTTCGACATCAACTCAATCCTTTCCGAGATTTTGGCTAACATCAATTCATTAAAATTCGGCAGTCCCCACCAATACTTTACTATTGCTTATTCTAGTTCAGAAGGACAATTAAAAATGTGATGTGGGCATTATACGAATTTCCCTAGACATAAATTCAGTTTCTCTTTATGTCTTTAATAATATTGGTTTATTAAACAAAATAACAGCATACTTATTCGAAATTAGACTGAATTTGCAATTTTAATTTCTTTTTTTCATTTTCATTTAGTAACTGGAAGTATTTTCAAAGACTGCTTAGCAAAAATTCAAAACAACTAAAATAGCTCGACAACGACTACTATTCGAATAATGTGGTTGGTCTTATTATTTATAACGTTAAAAATTAGGTATAAAACTATAATTTACTTGGTATATTTGAGAATATATAGTCTTTTATTTTAAATTTTGATGATTTTTGTGAGAGATTTTACAAAAAGAACGAAAGAAAAAAACTGGTTTTGTTTTACCGAATTTTACCAAAATTTAATCAGCACCAGGGTAACCCCCAAATTCTTTATATACCAAATTTTTGTAAAATTAGATCAATTAGTTTCCAAACTAGTGTAGATGCATACGATTTTTGAGGACCGTTTTGTAAATAAACAGGTTTATTTTTATCCCGTATCGTACCAAAATCTAATCATCACCAAGGTAATTCACTAGTAACTTACCTATAAAATTTATGAAATTTGGTTAATTTGTTTTTGAGTTACAGTGGATACATACATTGCACACACAGAGATAAACACACACACACACACACACACAGACATGCACGCACACACCCATACACATACGCGCACACGCACACACATACGCACACACACTCATACAAAAACAAACACACAGACGTCACGCTAAAATTAGTTTTCTCTCATTCTGGAGGTCCCAAAACGTGTAGAACTCTTATAGAAAACTCAACTCGTGTTACGATTTTCGACACAATTCCAATACTTTCCCTATACATTACCTTGTATTGTAGATGAAATCAAAATTCTTGTTTCATTTTGCAGACCACTCAAAACGACCATATGCAAACGTATAAAAATTCGACACATAAAAAATCGAACATATAAAATTTCGACAATTAGATTTTCAATGATATAACAGAATTTTCTCTTTACATATATGCAATACAGTACATGGAAAGTAATAAATTCAAGTAATTTTCTTGTATTCATAAACCGTGAAAAACAGAAATTTATATGTTTAACTTAATAAATATTACACCAAAAGAAGTAAGAATTTCCATTATTGCAAATGCGCAATTTAATATTTTATTTCTTTGGACCTTTGTGATTTCAATTTTATTTTCCGAAATGAATTTTATATTTTCTTTGCACAAGATATAACAGTTTTTTAGATCAAGAGCGTCTGCATAATTGAACTGGAGACTTTATCCGTAGACTATAATTATAGGAAATTATCTAATTTTTTTTAAAGTTATCTTTCATAAAAGGCGGATGTTTATAGATTCAATCCAAAACACAATGGACATTAATTTTCTCCTTACACAGCGAAACAAAAGATGTTTATTATTAAAACACAGAAAAAACCACTTTTGCATCGTGAAAGATGAAAAAATAATGAACGGTCATTTCCTGTTTCTGTAGAAAGTCACTAAAAATAAGCAAGAGTTTGAAAATTAGTTTCTTTTTCATGCTTTTTTAAGTTAGAAAGTTTTAATTATTTTTGGAAGATGGCATAAAATTGAATTCAAGGATTTGTGAAGGAAGTAGAAGATATCTATGCGGAAATCCAGTGTTATTTTATAAAGAGTTTCAAGGATAAATGTATTAGAATTTGAAGTCGCTGAAAATGATGGGATAAATTGTTTGAAATAGGAACCTACTTAGCCCAATTGAGACGCCGGGCAAACATTCGTCCGGCGCCCCCTTCAACCCCTCGGCATAAATAAAATATAGAAAAATGTTTTTTCCAGAAACAAATGCATTATAGAAAAAGATATAGAAATTGAAGTTTTTACATATTTTAATGTAATTTGAATTATTGGAAACTTTCATATCACAGCCTCGAAGCTCTAGATCGTGACAGGTACGGAAATACTTATATGAATCCCTATTTATCCCAAAATTGAATCTTTTCATTCAATTGAATCTTTTCATTTTCTCAAACCTATTCCAGTGGCATTACTTTCCGTAAATAATGAATTAGTGCGGTGATACTTATATGAATCCCTATTTATCCCTAAATAAAATAATTTCAGTGTGCAAACTTATTCCCAGTGGCGGCGGAGCCTTGGGGAAAGGGGAGGCAGTTGCACCTCTAAAGTTCCGCTCTGGAGCAATGTCCGCATAAAAATTATATATATATATATATATATATATATGTTGTTGTTGTTGTTGTCGTGTCCCTAACATTACATTTAAGGAAGAATGTGTGCACTTCTTCTGTTTAGTCTAATGACCCGGGGCACCCGAAGGTAGAAGTCTGACTTCTGCCCCAAATAAGACATTACAACATCCATGCCCGCAGGCGGGACTCGAACCCGCAATCTGGCAGCCGAGCCGTCACAAGGAAACGCCTGCGTCTTTGACCGCTCGGCCATATATATAAGTATAAAACGCGAAAAAATTAGAATATCTCAAGAACGGCTAGTCCAAGAGTAATGGGGTTAGTCTTATTCTTTTTGTTGTCAAAAATCACGTATAAAATAGGAATTTAATTGATAAAATTGAGCACACGTAATCTTTCATTTTTATATATAACGATTTTTGCGGCCATTTCGCAAAAATAGCCCGTTCCTTTTTCCCGAATCGTACTAGAATAACCTACAAATGATTTATATACAAAATTTTGTTAAATTTGGTATATAAATCACTTGTATGTTATTGAAATATTATGCACCAAATTTTGTTAAATTTGTTCCATTAGTTTTTAGCTAGAGTGGTGAAAGGCAATTTCTGCGGCCTTTTCGCAAAGGAGGCAGATTCTTTTATTGCGAATCGTACTATAATCTAATGAACATCAGGATTTCCCACAAAAAACATACCTACCAAATTGTATGAAATTCGGTCCATTAATTTTTCAATTAGAGTGGATGTAATATCCACACAGACACACAGAAACATACACAGATACACCCTTACACACACAGACGTCTTCCTAAATATAGTTTTTTCGTGTTCTAGAAGTCCCAAAACGTGTAAATCCTTTGAAAATTCGAGTTCCGATCTTCGGCACGATTCCAATACTTTGAGAATATACACATACACACATATATTATCTGTGTATCTGTGTATCTAAATTCCGTGCCTATGCAATTACAATAGTTGTGAATTTAAATGATCCCTAAACTTTTATTATTTCTTCAACGAATCCTAATTTTAACATATGCAGAATGCAAATATCTCAAGCGATTGTAAGATGAATTACATAAGAATTGCTGAATTTTTTTTTTCACACAAAATTATTTTGCTCTGGAGTCTGGAATACAAGTTATATGAATGAAATATTCATTGATTTTGCATAAAGAATCAGATGATTTATATTTCGATACAGTTTTAAATATTTAAGATATTTTAAGATTTATCACATTTTAGGAATTTTTAAATGAAATTACATTTCAGTTGGAAAGTGTTTCATAATCAATGCTTATGCATGATTGATCTTTCTTGTTTATACCTAGGTCAGGTACTGCAAAATATGTGAGACGACTTACTAAGTTTTAAGCGGATTAATTGGTATTTGTTATATTTTTAAGCTGATAGGAAAGTAAGAATTGTAATCTTCCGTGTCTAATTGAATTTTCTATATTTATATATTTACATGATATAAACGTATGATATACATATATTTCAAGAGTCAGTGTATCCAGTGGCGTCGCTGGGTTTTTTCAAGGCACCTAGTGAATTTTTTGGGGAGGTTCCCATCTGAATAATAAATGCAGTGAAACGTCAATCGCGGCCCAATTGGTCGCTTATCTCTCGGTACACCCCTGCAAACCAAAATAATATCCTTATAGCTTCAAACAATGTTTGTTTCTTTGATTAGACACTGAATGAATCCTAGAAATATCAATATTTCATTATTTAAATTTAAGTCAAGCTTCAGATGAAAAAAAACGTCATTAAAATTTCAAGTAATATTTCACAAGCTGTGGTATTCTATAATATTTTAAATTAGTGAGTAACTCTTACTCGCTATGGATTGATGTGTCGCATATTTCGAATGGGAGAAAGTTGCAGTGTATTGTAAGTGACGAGGGTACAATGCACCTAAGAAAAAACTCCGATATTCTTTGATTTTTGAAAATATCTTATTTTATTTATTTTATTTTAGAAGATTGTATAGTATTAATAGAGTGCGGTTTATTTCGTCTGAATTTTACTACAAACAACGAATTTTATTATAAACGACGAATTTTACTACAAAGGACTGTGAAATACTTGCATGTAACTTTTACAGTCACTCTACCGGGCTGTCGGCAGAAGCGATTAGTACATGATGTCAGTACCTATG
The DNA here is from genome assembly GCA_951213105.1 of Amaurobius ferox. Lineage (NCBI taxonomy): Eukaryota > Metazoa > Arthropoda > Arachnida > Araneae > Amaurobiidae > Amaurobius > Amaurobius ferox. The sequence goes on along the minus strand of OX578148.1, from coordinate 55,322,531 downwards.
CTATTAGTACCTATTAGCGATTAGAATTTATGCTATAAGCACGGTTACGATGATACTTTAACAATGAGTGGTACATACTGAAGAGTAGCAGCTCGCATTTCAGCGTGAGAGCCTAAAGCTATTTATGTACATTGTGCAGCCCTAGATCATCAATTATCTTTACAGGATGCTACAGAATTGTCTAAGGTAATTTAATTAGCTTTGGATATAACCCAGGAAATAGCCTTTGCTTCGTCGCTCTCCGAAACGTATTGTATGTGACACTTGTATTGTATGTGACACTTTTTAAAAATCTTCAGATTCAAAGTATCAAAGTAATTTAAGCTGATTTTCACAAGTCTGGTGACTATATTTACCTCTTTGAAACCCTTGTGTCCCACCAGTTAGCCTGTTTAAAAAAAAATTCTATTCAAAGCATCCCTTTTAATTACGAATTTCTTCTTATAGATTTAGAGGAACTTTTCATGAAAATTCTGGTCGGCAAGCCACAGGACCAAAGCAATCAGTTGGGCTGTTTTCTGTTTACTTTGGGTTAAATGTTTGTGTGAAATTGTTTTCACCAGAAGAAGAGATCAGCAAACAGTTATAATCAAAATCGATAATATCAATAGACTATTGCTATCAATACTCATATTTTGAAGACTTAAGTACGATAATTTCGACAAACTTTGGAATTCTATTCTGAATTGATCTAAGAATTTGGCAAACCCACCAATATTGCTGTGAATCTAGAAAATGGCCAAGATATACGATGAAAGATTGTCACCCCCCCCCCCCATCTTCTTTAAAAAACACCCCAGGATTACTTCTGAAAATAATATTTCGAATCGGTAGCACTGTTTCTTCAGAACATTTTCGCTGGGGACGCAGGGAATTTTAGGGAGAGAGGGGGACAAGTTTTCTATTTGCCCTATTTAAATATATCTGAAAACTGATACATGAATAGATACTTGGTTAACGTAAAATGTCTCCAGAGTGACGAAAAATCTTTTTCGGGGGCTTCGCCCCCTCCTTGGATGTAAGCTTAAAAGAAACACTGATCACTGTCCTAATAGCTTCATGGCAGGTTTTCAAACAAGTGCTTTAAAAATACGATAAAATGGACATAAAACATAGAACTAGAAAAGTTTGATGGTATATTAAAAACTTATACAAACACACAAAAAGATCTACTAGCAATGCAAATTAGTATGTTATCGAATTTCTTAAAATCTTTGGGTGGTAAGTATGAACATGATTTGATGTCTAAGAAAATTAACATTTCTACAATTTGCGAAATTTTGAAAAGGGAACAGGAACTATTGTCACATATGTTTAGCGAGATATAAAATATCTTTCAAATATATCTAATTATGCCTGTGACTATTGCAACAGCAGGGTGTTCCTTTTCTGCTCTTTAAAGGTTGAAAACCTATTTAAAGGCAAATATTACGAAAACCATGCTGAACGTTTTGCTTATACTCCATGCTCACAAAGAAGTCTATAATAAACTATATATGTTATTAAAGTTGCTGAAACATTTATTTTCAGGAATGGCAACAGTCGAAACTATTTTGGTCATTTTTAATAATCTAATTTTTCATTTTTTTTAATATACTCATTATTAAGTTTTAACATTGAAATGAAATATAGGTATAGTAAATATTAAACGATTGTATTTCTATGAGATTTTTTAAATATTTTTAGGAACTTTTTTTTCCTATAAAAAACCCTTATTGATATCGCTTTGTCCGTCCATCCGTAGAATAACTCCAAATATAACAGAGGTAGAGAGATGAAATTCTCAGAAAATTTCGATGTATGTATTAGAGTATGACTGAACTCAGGTGCAGTTCCGTTCCACGGACATTTCACCCATTTATTCCATAAAATCAGTGTAAATTCAACAATTAAAATCATTATAAACTTATTTTGAAATGAAAACTTACAATATTCTATTTCACGATATTTTTATCGTTGTTAGCAAAAAAGTATTCAACTCGCACGTTTCATAATATTCTTTATTTTAATTTTCAATATAGAATATAATATTATAATCTTTTTTTTAAATTACACTGTTTTAGTAGTAAAATGCCCGAAAAAGTAAAAATTGGTTTTTAACTATCACAACATTCTTCATCCCATGTGGCAGAAAATAAAACCGGGGGGCGCTCGTAAAAGAACTGTAACACGAGATGGCAGCACTACGCTCAGGCAAAGGTGTCGACCACTTACTCCCTGGTTGACGTCACGATGCCCCAGGTAGGACACGCCTACCGGCTATTCAGCCCTCGACTGAGTTTCGGGATGGGGACGCGCTGTCGGGTTCTGGGTGGCCCCCCTCCTCCCCGAAATTCGACAGGACTTCTCATCAGAGGATTGAGTGTGTGGCAGCAGCCGACTTTGCACCTGCTAAAATGACACCGAGGTGGCTCGGGACTAGCAACATGGATTCCTACAATGGTGAACTGGACGTTTGACGCACGCAGCTAACACGAGGTGGCAGCACTACGCTGATCCAGAGCGTCAGCTCCGAGAGCAGAGGCCAAATCACTAACTTTTAACGTCTCGGCTTGTAGGCCCACTGCGAGTAGGTCTTCCAGATCGCGATCGGAGCTTTTGCTATTTGCATCCCTTTTAATTCTCTGTTCGATGTAAAGCAATAATAATTTGTCAGTAAAGCAAATAATATTCATGAAATTTGGAAGTATTTTCGATAATGTACATTAAAATGGGTGATTTAAAATATTCATTTTGCTGTACATTTCCTTAAAATAAAATATTTATAATGACTCAAATTCAATCTGGTAGCAAAGATGAAAGGATTCCATTCAGTTAGTGTTTTAATAAAAGTTTGAAAAAGAACCTTGTTTATTTATTGCTTAAACAGGCATTTTATTTGAATTATTCTTCAGTACATTCAGCTAGAGTATGCGTATTTACAGATAAAGTATGCAGAAACTAAAATGTTTACTGTGAATACTATCTTTATCTTTAAATATCATAAAATGATCATTAAAAAGTAACTCAGAATTTAACTTTTAATATGCTTAAGTGTTTATTTATTTTCATTTCATTTTATTTCATTCATTTTTTGTTGCTGCAGTTATAAATTGTGAAATGATTTAGAATTAAGATAAAATACTAATTGAATGTCATTCATTAACCTATGCACTATAATTTGTAGAAGTTCAGGTTTTCTAATATAGCACATGTTATATTTCTTTTTTTACTGCCACACATTAACAAATTGTAAACAATTTTGCTTAATTAGAGTTTGAAATACCTCAGGAACTTTGAAAATTTAATAAAACTGTATAATAGAACTTTTTGGTATTAATATATCATTTACAATTCCATTGAAGTGAAAATGTAAGAAAGATTAAATTAGCTTTGCATTATTAAAATAACATTAACTGCAATATAATGAAATATGCAATGGTAACTTGAAATTGTAATTCGGTTACTTTGCTTTTTTCCAAGTAATTTTATCAATCTTCAATAACATAATGACTTCTTAACCCATTCTTTTAAAAATTCAGCATGCCACAACAGATAATAAAAAATATACATGCAATAAATATTAAGTTACTAAATCTTTTATATGCAATTACTTATTTATCAAACGGTTAAAAATATGTTATTTAATGTGTGAAATATTACATTTGACATTATTTTACTTTTATAACTTTAGTGTAGCATTTTTATTGCTACGAATTTTTACTATTGATTATCTTAAAAAGAGAATGACATTTTTTGATCCATATAAATAAAACTGAAAATACATCTATATGTTTGTGTGTTTATCTATCTCATCATCACGGTAGAACTGCTGCGTCGAATTTCATGAAAATTTTGTGGGCAGACTTGAAATAGCCCTACTTAAAATTTAGTCCATATTTCGAGTTTCTAGGACCAGGATTGTCGAGATATGAATAAAAATCCCACAATTAAATCTTCCATAAAAATAAAATTATGCAGATAATACATTTTCCGCAAATTTATTAAGAAAATTATATTATGACGCTTAGCAACGCAATTAAATCAAATGTCTTTATTAGGCAGACGATGATTAATTTTTTTCCGATTTAAATATTAAAGAAATTGATATGAAAGGAAATTTTATAACCATTTTTATATCATTTTAGCGCTTTCATTTCAGTATATATTGATCCAATTTCATATATATTTTATAATTTGTTTTCAAACGAGGATGTTTCATTCTTCAGATCTGCTTGTGAAGATAATTTTGTATAGAAAACACGGAAATGAGAATTAAATTTAGAATAATTAAGTGAAGGGAGAATTAAATGAAATATTTTAGTAGAATGTTTTGAGTAAGGATGTCATTTAGAATACTGCAGGAATTTGCACATATTTTCAATCATGGGCAATGCCGGTTATATCTGCTATTAACAGTATACATAAAATTGTATGTCGTACATATATCTGTCTGTTTATTGTCTCAGCATGGAAGAACGCACCTATTTTCTTCTCATTAGAATGAAATTTCCGAAATAGAGACTCCATATAATAAAATTCACATCAAATTCTGAATTTTAAGTTTATTGTATTATATAATCAGTACGAAGAACTGGCATACTGCTAGTCTATTATAAAATATCACACAACTAACAACATTATTAAAATAATTTTAGAATATTTGCATTAAACTGAATAATTTATGACAACATATTAAATACACTAGGTAAATGCAATGAAAGACACAAGCTAACCTGATAAAATATACATTTTAAACATTGAATGATTTTAAAAACGTCACAATTATTTAACAAAGCTTAATTTTACAAGTGCCTAGGCAGTTTTCTTTATTAATGTGACAACAATAAAATTTTAAAACAAATTAAGAAAACTCTAAAAGGTTTGTTGACGTTATAATTAGCAACAAAACAATTTAGAATCCAGTTAGCTTAATTGAATAACAATAATTTGAATGCCATATATTTAAATTTCAAAGTAATTTTAAATGACGTGATAATAAGCATAAAATGGCAAGCACTTACTTTTAAAGAATATTTGCAATATCCAATATTAGTATATGAATCCAATGTAGGGTGTATCCAAATGTAATAAGGTATATAATGAAAGGTATGCAGGTCAAAATCCTTATTAAATCATGAACTAACATATTAGACACTCAAAAAGTACGGTAAAGGACCATTGTCTAGAAGAAAAAAACGTTGTACATCCACGAGCCCACGTACTGCACATACTTCTTTGTGTGGGTTACTAGGGGAGAATTTTCCAGAAAAGATCAGGCGGGGAAATTCGAAGGCCAGATTTGGGCCTACAGTTTCCTACGTTTCAAAGTGCGGGGGGGGGGGGCAGTAGTTCAGCTTCTACTATCGGAGGTGACGGCCGGGAGGCGCCTTCACTCAATTCCTGGTTGGCCATGATTGACGTCACGACGCCTGAGGTACGACACGTCTCCCGGCTATTCAGCCCTCGACGGAGTTTCGGGATGGGAACGGGCGTGTGTTTTCTGGGTGGAGCCCATCCTCCCCGAAATTCGACGGGGCTTCTCATCAGGGAGTGGAGTGTGTGGCAGCAGCCGACTCTGCTTCTGCCAAACACATCGATCGAAGATGCTAGGAATCAGTACCTCAACTATAAGTTCGGAGGAGGTCGATTTTACTCTAACCTTATAATGTCGGTCTGGTAAGCACGGAGTCCCGAGTTCGGGCCTGGCTCGGGACTATCAGCATCAATTCCTACACATTAAATTTATTTAAAATTTTCTTTGTCAATTTTGATTTAACAATCCTTCATTTTTATATATACCATTCCCATGTAATCACCTCGATTGTTCCTTAAATTTCTCTTAATTTCAGAATACAATTCTTTTATGGGCGCTTCACGCTTTTATATTTAGTCGCATATGGTCAAGAATGTTGTGATATATAAAATTTTTTTTAAATTTTAGTGCATTTTACTAAAACAGGATAGCTTAAAAATGATTTTTTATAATACTTTGTTTTATACTTTTCAGTCTTTTGCAATTTTTCATCAAATATCCAATCGAACCTTTTTCACACTTTTCAACATAGTTGAAAAGTATTTATGACTTTGCTCATTCTGTCTGTTCGTTAAAACAATAACTGCCGTAAAAATGGCTTTATCAAAATGAAGTTTTAGTATGTTGTTCAGACGGTCTGTGAGACTAACGGGAATATAAATGAATAATATCATCCAATTAGTTTTGTATTGAACCCAGATTGAAAAAATGAATTACATTGAACCCTATGGGACCAAATTTTTCAAATATTTTTTAAGCAAATTTAAAGTTCACAAATTGCTTCGAAAGTTTTAGGAAATATTCAAATTATCCCATAAAATATATAAAAGAAAATTTCAGTAGCATATGTTAGGTATTTTTTAAAATAAAATTGTTTAATATAGGGTGAAAAACAAATTCAATTAAATTCTGACATTTACTATATTCTCCAGATAAAAAAAGAGATATATTTTATAATAAATATAATTCCAAGAATTTATTTTTTTTTATCATGCACATGAGTAAATTATTTTCAAAAATCACAACCAAGTAGGTCACATAGTACGAAAGATAGAATCGATACCGTTATAAGTAGAAATAGGTGAATAACTCTTTTCTCCAATTCGAGGATTCTAATCAGGCTGTGTAGAGTTAGTGAGTTTGTCGCCAATGGTGATCTGACGCAAATGAGCGCTATTTTGGAAAAAGGTTAAGATATTACATAAAATAGTTCTTCACTTCTGCTGGACTGTCAAATTGTAAGCTGCAATTAGAAATAATTTTGCCATCAGCAAACCCAGCAAGCTTTTAATATAACGAGAAATTTATATATTTTAATTTTCTACAATTTCTGAATGAAATTCTAGAACAAATTAAAAATGTTTATGCTTAAGTGGGATTTTTTACAAGGGGAGGCGTGTTGGCTTGCATTTAATTAGTATTCCTATTTTTCAAATATTTGTAAAATGTATCTAAACTTTAAATGTT